>VMDO01003776.1:0-136834 GCA_007922755.1 Pedetes capensis
TCTTCCTCATAAAGTCCAGCTTCTCAGATTATTTGCTCAGCGTATAAATTGAAGAGATAGGGTGAAAGTATACAGCCCTGACGCACACCTTTCTCAACTTTAAACCACTCAGTGTTTCCTTGTTCTATTCGAACAACTGCCTCCTGGTTCATGTACAGATTTCTCATGAGCACAATTAGGTGTTCTGGTATTCCCATTTCCCGAAGTGTTATCCATAATTTGTTGTGAACAGACACTGGTTATGACCCCCAAATGGATCCCACAATTTACTAAGGAATTACTACCTGCAGATTGAAACCTTGTTTTAATTCTAGGCAGGAGTTCAGCCACTGTTTGGTGGGGCACAATTCCTTTTACACTCTTTTGGCTTCCCCAGCATAAGCCCCTCACTATTCTTACCCGTTTGAGCAAACTCTGTACTCCAAGGCAGCCCGAGATTCACTGCCTACCTTCCTTCCCCTTCCTCTTGTCTCTTCGCCCTACCTCTATCAGCCACCTCCTCTCAACTCATTCTCCCATTTAATTTTACTTGATCTCTTAGTTTTGAGGAGATAGAACAATAAAAACATTTCCCCAAATATGGTAAAATATCTATTCTGGCTCCAAGGTAATTTTAGGGACACACAGGCAGATGAACATAGTCTTATTTTTCTCTTTACATCTTTTTCTCTAGCTGCTCCTCTTCAGAACAAGGTGGTTATCTCTTTGTAATAATTAGAGCTAATCATAGCTAAACATAAATGGACACTTGCTATACATAAAAGACTATTTTAAAACTTGTTATGAACTTGATTAATCTTCATAATCCTATAAACTAGTGAATTGCCATTTTACAGATAAAAAAGCTGAGGCACATGGAGGTTAAGAACCGCATGAAGTTACACAGCTGATAAATGGAGGAACTGAGTGGCAAACCCACTAAGTCTTGCTCCTTACTAGAAAGTCAACTCTAGCAACAGCTAGATTCAAATCCTAGTTCTACCACTTTCTAGCTGAGTGATCATAGGCAAATGATTTAATCTGTCTGGGCTCAGCTTCCATATCTGTCTCAGCTTCCTCCCTGAATCTAACATACCATCAATTCATGCACTACTAAGAAAGATTTAAAAGGATATATTCATGCATGACTCACATGCTTATTTTATGATTCATCCTGATAAGAGAGAATGGTAAAATATGAAAGAAATGAACACCTTAGAATCAGTGAAATATACCGACACTATCTGCCTCATGGGATTGCAAAGAGGAGGAAATGTATCAAGGGTTTATTATGGTACCCAGCATCTGACAGCCCTTCTGGTTATTGTGGTTATTGTGCTATTCTGGTTGTTGTGGGTTGGGTTTAGCTCAGTTGGTAGAGTGCCCTTCTACACTCTCTGAGGACCTGGGTTCGATCCCCAGCACTACAAACTCGGGAGAAGGATGTGGCAATCCACTCCCAAAGCAATTCTGGTTGTTAAAATGGGTGTGGCTGTTTAACAGAAGAAGAAACTGAGGTGGAGAAATGGAATTCTCATGCTCCTATGGTAGGAAATTGGTAGCCTTCAGATCTAGCTGAAGTCTAACTGTCCTGCTGGCTCAGACTGCTAATCCCCAGATTGGGGAGACCTGGCACACATCTGAGCACCAGCTCAGTGCACTTCCGCTCTGTTATATATGGCTTGATCAAGAGCTACTGAGCTCATTTTCTTTAGGATCTTCCAGACGGTCCTTGCCTTTCTGGTTATAAGAGTCCTGGAGATCACAGAAACGTACCACATGCCTCACATTCCCAGAGGAGTGTCTAGACTTTCTGACTCAAGACAAATTACTAAATGCGTAAGTGCCCATTCTACTTAATGACTTTACTTCCACTTTTCAGTGTCACTCAGATGTGGCCAGAAATAGCTGAAACCCTGTAATCATTCACAGAGTTGGGATAAATTAAGTGGGTAGTATTTTTGCATAATTCCTTTCTTAAGCACTTAACAGTGCTGTACATCTCGCCTCCTTTTGCTCACAGATGTTCCAAAAAATGTCATCTGACTGAGCAGGAAAACACTTCAAACATGGATTTCCACTACCATCCCCACCTATAAATTTTCTAGACGACTGCTGATGCTGTCTTGTGTGGATATTTCCCTATTAAACATACATAAACCCTCACCCACGTGGACATGTATGCTTGCACGCGCATCCATTAATGTCCTCTCTGTGACCATTCACCTGAATATTGTATTTATAGGGAATTTCCAATTGATATTTTGAATATTTTGCTCCATAGCCACAGCTTTGAGTAAATGACCTCACATTTTCTTCAAAAACAACAAAAGTGGCATTTGCATCTCAGTTTGGTAATTGGCTCTTTGGGAGGCATTCGAGCAGGGGCTGACTGAGTGAACGCTTGATGACAGAGCCATAAACCCCTGCTTCATTTTTGGTGTCATTGGCTGGCCACCTTGAAAAGAGCTCTGTCCTTTGGGAACTTGGGCACTGGATGTAGGAAGCACTGACTTCCATGCAGAAGGACAAAAGCTTTGTCACAGAGCAAGCAGTAGGTCTTAGGTGATGACTTAGGGCTTTAGATTCTCACAGAACAAAGGATAAATCTGCCCCGACTAATTGCAGCCTTTCCAGATCATTGTTTTCTCTTTTAACCATTGGGAGCATTTGTAGACTCAGAGAAGAGCTTCCTGTGGTGAACTTTCCTTACTTGTCACCTTCTTTTGTCTTCAGGGAGAGCAGGAAAGTGAGGTTTGGTGCCACCTGATCATCTGCCTTCTCCTGCTTTTTCATTGTGACAACAACATGTCAAGGGCACTTTGTCCTCTAGTGGGAGATGAGGACTCCTGTGCAGGAAGCTGGATGTTCAGCTCTGTCAGTGTCTCCTTGAGAATTCTGGGTTTTAATGCTTTGAAGGAAGAAACCTTGGCACTTGCTGGGGCCCTCCAGTTTGGGCTGAAGCCTCTCTTGGTGTTGCAGTCAGCCATCCTTTACTGGTGACCAGCACTCCAGCCTCCACAGGGAGCCTCTGGAAGGGACAGCCTCTTTCCTTGGTTCGTCCCTCCAAACTGCAATCCACTCATCCCAACTTCTAGATCAAGTGGCTTTGCTTAGAGTCACATGGGAGGCTCACTTCCACCTGGCCACTACCTGACCTCTGAGACCAAGGTGAGCTTAATCCCAGCACCAGGAATCATTAGGATCCTACATTTCTTGGACAGGAAGCCTAATGCCCTCTCTCATCCCTGAAAGAGGGCATGGGTTCTCTTAGGCCAGGGGAAAAAAGAATATATAGTTCCCTTACAGATACAAAAATAAAAAGTTCCCTAATGAGGACTGTCCAATCCAAAGAGGAGCATAACTCTCCCACTACAAAGGCACATTTTCCCCCTCCTTTTTTTTTTTTTTTTCAGTACTGGGGGCTGAACCCTGGGCCTTGGGCTTGCATGCTCTGCAAGTGCTGGACCACTGAGCTGCACCCTCAGCCCATTTTTTTACTTTTTGAGACAGGGTCTCGCTAAATTACACAGACTGCCTCTGGTCTTGAACTTGTGATCCTCCTGGCTCCGCCACTGGGATTACAGGTGTGTGCCCCTGCACCCAGCTCCCTCCATTTTTAAAACCTAAAATAACCTAAAATTTACCATCTTAACTTTTTCTTTTTTTTTTTTTTGGTGGTACTGGGGGTTGAACCCAGGGCCTCGCGCTTGCATGCTTTGCAAAGTGCTGTTCTACTGAGCTACACTCCCAGCCCATCTTTACTTTTTGAGACAGGGTTTTGCTAAATTACACAAGCTGCCTCTGTTCTTGAATTTGTGAGCCTCCTGCCTCCACCTCCAGAGTCGCTGGGATTACACGCATGTGCCACTGCATCTGGCACCATCTTAACCGTTTTAATGTGCAAACTTCCATGGTGTTACACACATTTATAATCATCACCAACATCCATCTTTCTACTTTTTTTCATCTTGTAAAACTGAAACTTTATACCCATTAAACAATTCCCCATTCCTCTTTTCCTCCAGCCCCTGGCAACCACAGTTCTACCTTCTGTCTGTATGGTTTTGACTATTCTAAGTAATTCTACTACTTTCTAAGTGGAATCACACAGTATTTATATTTTTGTGACTGGCTTATTTCACATAGCATAATGCCCTCATATGTTGTAGCATATGTCAGCATGTCCTTCCTTTTTAAGGCTGAATAATATTCTATGTTGTGAATATATTACATTTTGTTTATTCATTCATCTGTCAATGGACATATGCCAAGAACTACTTTTTGATGAGTTTTTTTTTCCAGTTTTAAAATTCTAAAGATCCAACATACTCCAGGAAACCCCATTTCATATGTATTTTGCAATGAGGGATACTTTTTAAAACTTTCATTTTTAATTTGATACATTATCTGTATTTTTCTTATTATTCAGTTCTTTTTCAATCAAATGACTTTCATGGGCTGTTAGTGTTCCATTGTGGTATATCAGTCAGAACAGGCTGGATGAAACTGTAGTACCAAACAGTTCCAACATCTTGCCAAAGTCAAATCCAAGAACAACTGTTGTCCAGTGCCAGTTGTGCAACTATCCTCTGTGTAAACACTAACCATACACACTAGGTTGGTGGCTACTCTGCGTGTTACCTCATGGCACAACTGCAAGATAAAGGGGAAAGTGGTGCTTCTTTGCATGTCACATGGAGAGTGCAGATCATATTCAAACTAATGCTGTCCTCATGAAAACTTCCATCCAAACAAGCCATCTATGTTATAAGTGTACCTTCAATTACTTTTATTATATATATTTACTATCTAACACCACATAACTCAAATTGATTTTCATAAGTACTTTTGTGTATGGAGAGATGAAGGGAGAGATTACAAAGATTTTGAGATCCATATGAGAAATATTTAATAAAACAATAGGATTCTTTGTTGCAAGACTTCTCAGAGCCTTTAATCTGCTAATGTGATTGTAAGTCTTCAGAAGAGTCCTAGGATTTATCAGTATAAACTCCACCACACTACATCTTTTTCAAATAAACAAAATATCATTAATAAACATTTTGCCTTTTCCTTGACCTAAAGCCCTCCATGAAAACTTCAAATAATGTTTATTCAGGCTATTCCCTCAATTTGATATTCACCTCATGATCCTTACGGATACCCAATCCTTTGTCAGGAAGGAGGGACAGGCCAGGGATTTCTTGAAACAAATTAAAAATGATGGAAAGAAAGAGGGACAGGAAGAAAACAGAAGATTCTACAAGGGTAGGGCAATGTTCAAGATAATTTGGTGGGAAGTTGAGCACAAGAAATGGGGGAGCAAGGTCTCAGAGAAACACTGAGGTGCGAGACAATTATAGAATGAGAATAAGAGAAAACTTTAAGAAATGCTGTTGTAAATTATGAATTGGATCTCCTTTAAATTTCAAGAAAAGCAAGAAAGTAAAAGTTATCACACTGGTTATTGGAAGTGTTTCTTTGAATGCTCACTTCACTGAGACTGGACACAAGAGCCCTGGGATTTATTCAAGTTACAACAAAATGTCACAACAATATTCTACAAATTATCTTTAGAGAAATTCTGACTAACTCTGTTTTTTTTTTTTTAATTTCTACAACCTCGAATAAAGATAAAGAATGAAGCAAAGATACTTACTGTCTTTGGCTCAAGGGCCTTTTAACATTTATAGAAGAATAGAAACAATGGCTTTTTTTTTTTAAGTCTTAAGGACTAATACAAAACTAAAAGTGAACTTCTTAGGATAAGACAAGGTTACATTTAGATATTGATTTCATTAAAAAAAATCAGAGTGCTCCCAGTGACTCAGGAGGTAGAGGCAGGAGGATCGCAAGTTCAAGACCTTGGGAGGCAGTCTGCATAATTTAGCAAGATCCTGTCTCAAAAAGTAACAAAATGGGCTGGGGGTGCATCCCAGTGGTACAGCACTTGCAAAGCATGCAAGCACGAGGCCCTGGGTTCAACCCTGAGTACTGAAAAAAAAGGGGGGGGGAATTGCTTACACAGTTGTTGCTTTGATTAAAATATAAATGTGTTGATTCAAATAAAAGCTTTAAATTTATATTAAGTCTAAACCATCTGTTTGGCTAATCGTGGATTTTACTGTATTAACATAGCATACTACCTAATCAGATTGTTAGGATTAAATTAATACATGGAAAGCATTTAGAACAAGACCTATTATCTAGCTGGCTCCATAGATTCAGTTGCTATTTTTATTACCAAATTTCACACACTTTTCTTCTTTTTTTGCAAATGTCTCTGAAATTGGGATTACATCTCAGTTTGTTTGGGCTACTACAATAAAATATTATAGACTAGATGGCTAATATGCAACTTCCTCCCCACAGGTAGTCATTTTCTTACTATAACCTCACATGGCAGAAGGAGTGAAAATGGTATAAATGATCTCTTGTTTTTATTATCCTTCTGTATGATCTCTTTTGTAAGGGCACTAATCTCAAGAAGACTGTCTTCATGACCTAATCATCTTTCCAGTTATTTTTGGACATTTTACTATATTTGTGTACTTCACAAAATTATTGCATTTCTGTTTTACATGCTGATCAAATACATATGTCTCATGTATCATTTTTTTTTAAAAGTACTATCCTGCCTACATCTCATGAGACCTGTCAGGGTGAAAGATGTTTGTGGATAACTAAGGTTTCAGGTAATATATCATCCTTTATTATATATTGGGAATATTTGATAAAGGAGTCAAAATAAGTTAATCAGAAGAAAGACTTCAGGGAGGGAAAGATAAGACAAGGCATGGTATTGAGTAATGAGCCTCGTAGAATGCATTAAAGATTCCTTCCTTCCCTCCCTCCTTCCGCTCTCACCCTCTTAAGTTTCTCACACATACTAGGCAAGCACTCTACCATTGAGCTGCAATCACAGCCCTCTTTTTTATTTTTTGAGACAAGGTCTTGTCTAAGTTATGTAGGCTTTCTCTGGCATAGAACTTGAGATCCTCCTGCCTCACCTCCCATGTCTCTGGGATTATAGGAACATGCACCAAGAGTCCTGGAGATAGTAGTGCTCCAAACCATCATTTAGGTAATCAACCTATTGGTTTTAGTAATAATCTCCATTTCTTTGACATCTGTAGTAGAAACTTTGGGTACATGAATCTGTATCAAATGAGTTCTTTGGTTGCAAGTAGCAGAAGTAAACTCTTGGCAACTTCAGGAAAGGGGAAGATTTTTGGATGAACATGGAGCAGCCAAAAGAGGAGACTCAGATATCAAACTCAGATGGCTGGAGAACCCAGCTTGGCACCAGGGCAACCATATGGATCTTAAAGGGGTCACAAACACATAGCTTTCCATTCTGGGAGCTACTATGGACAAAATGAGTTCACTGTGTTTTCAATATGTTTGTCTTTCTGGTCAAGACTAAAATTACAAGAAGGAGCCCATGAATAGCTTGGGCCAGGTGCCCACAACTTATGTGAGGGGGAGCAGGGCATCTTGACTAAAATCTTATCAGAATGTCTCTAAGGAGAGAGGCAAATCCTCCAAAGGAACCAAGCACTCTTAGAAGGGAATAGGGCACAGATGCTGGCTTTTCAAACCCAACAGATGCTCACTATCAGTCTGAACAGTAATATCCAGAAGTTGGTCATCCTAGCATGTTAAATTCCACAACTAGTATGAAAGTCCATTCTAAAATGGACAGAGCCAGAAGACATCATCCCTATTGTTGTTAGGTGACATTGAGTCAGGTCCAACACCTTATGTCCAACAGAACAAAACACTTCTGACTCTTTGCCAGGCATACAATCTTTTTTATGTTTAAGCCCATTGTTGCAGGTACTGTGTCAATCCATCTAGTGGAGAGTCTTTTGTTGTTGTTGTTGACTCGCCTAACATGTTTGATCTCCCAAATATGATGTCCTTCTCCAGGGATTGGTCCCTCTTGACCACATATCCAAAATACATAAGACGCAGTCTAGCCATCCTAGCTTATGAGGAACACACTGGTTGTACTTCTTCTAGGACAGATCTGTTGGTTCTATTGGCAGTCCATGGTATATTCAATATTCGTCTCCAGCACTATAATGCAAAAGCACTGATTCTTCTCCTGTTTCCCTTATCCAGTGTCCAGCTTTCAAAACCATATGTGACTGAAAATACCATAGCATGAGTCAGGTGTACCTTCATCTTCAATGTGACATCTTTATTTTTCAATACTTTAAAGAGGTCTTTTGCAAAAGCTTTTCCCAAAGTAATGTGTCTTTTGATTTCTTGACTGATGCTTCTATGGGTATTGATTGTAGAATCAAGAAAAGCAAAATCTTCAACAATCTCAATCTTTTCTCCATTTATCATGAAGTTCTACACTGTTCTAGTTGTAAGGATTTATGTTTTGTTGATGTTGAGGTGCAATCCATCTTGAAGGCTATGTTCTTTGATCTTCATCAGTAAGTGTTTCAAATCCTCTTCACTTTCAGCAAGGACAGTTGTGTTATCTGTAGGTTGTTAATGCGTCTTCCTCCAATCATGATGCCACATTCTTATTCATAAAGTCCAAATTCTCAAACTGTTTGCTCACCATAGATATTGAAGAGGTATGGTGAAAGGATAAAGCCTTGGCACACACCTTTCTTGACTTTAAACCTGGCAGTGTTTCCTTGTTCTGTTTAAACTACTGTCCCTGGTCAATGAACAGATTCCTCATGAGTACAATTAAGTGCTCTAATATTCTCATTCTTTGCAGTGATGCCCATAATTTTTTATGATTCACACAAATGCCTGTGCATAATCAATAAAACAGACACACATTTTTCTGGTATTCTCTGCTTTCAGCTAATATCCATCTGACATCAGCAATGATGACCCTAGTTCTATGCTCTCTTCTCAATCTGGCTTGACTTTCTGGTAGTGGCCTATCTATATAGTGCTGCAATTACTTTTGGATGATTCTTTGTGTGTGTGTGTGTGGTACTGGGGGCTGAACCCAGGGCCTTGGGCTTGCGTGCTTTGCAAGTGCTGGACCACTGAGCTGCACCCCAGCCCATTTTTTCACTTTTGGTGACAGGGTCCCACTAAATTATGCAAACTGCCTCCGGTCTTGAATTTGTGATCCTCCTGGCTCCGCCTCCCGAGTAGCTGGGATTACCTGTGCCACCATGCCCAGTTACTTTTGAATGATCTTTAGCAAAGTTTTACTTGTGTATGATATCAAAGATATCATTTGACAGTTGCACATTCAATTCGATCCCCTTTCTTCAGAATAGGCAGAAATATGGATCTCTTCCAGGCAGTTGGCCAGGTAGCTATTTTCCAAGTCTCTTGGCATAAACAAGTGAGCACCTCCAGTGCTGCATGTTTGTTGAAATATCTCAGTTGGTATCCATCGATTCCTGGAGCCTTGTGTTTTGCATTCCTTCAAGGCAGCTTCCTCTTTTTTCTCCAGTACCATTGGTTCCTGATCATATACAACCTCTTCAAATGGTTGGTCATGCACTAATTCTTTTTGGTATGAAGACAGTGTATTCTTTCCACTTTCTTTTGGTGTTTCCTGAATCATTTAATATTTTTCCTGCACAATCCTTCACTACAGCCACTCTAGGCTTGAATTTTTTCTTCAATTTCTTAAGCTTAAGAAAAACAAAGCATGTTCTTCCCTTCTGGTTTTCTATCTCCAGTTATTTGTACATGTCATAATATTTGATTCTGTCTTCTCAAGCTGCCCTTTGAAATCTTCTGTTTATTTCCTTAATTTCATCATGTCTTCCTTTTGCTTTAGCTGCTCAATGTTCAAGGGCAAGTTTCAGTCTCTTTTGACATGTAATTTGGTCTTTTCTTTTTTCCTGTCTTTTTAATATCCTTTTTCTTTCCTCATGAATGATGTCTTTGATGTCATGCCACAACTCGTCTGGTCTTCAATCATTGCTGTTCTACACAGTTCTTAAGTGGTCTCTCAACTCTGGTAGGATAAGGTAAATGTCATACTTTGGTTCTCATACACTTATAATTTTTTTCAATTTCAGTATTTGAACCTACATATGAACAGTCAATAGTTTGATCCACCATCAGCACCTGGTCTTGTGATTTTTGATATTGAACTTTTCCATTGTCTCTTTCCACAAATGTAGTCAGTTTGGTTCCTATATGTTCAATCTGGTGAACTTCATGTGTATTTTATTGTTGTTGTTAGGTGCTGATGAGTCATGTTCAACTCATAGTGACCCTATGTACAGTGGAACAAAACGCTCCTTGATTCTGTGCCAGGCACACAATTCTTATTTATGTTTAAGCACATTGTTGCAGACACTGTGTCAATCCATCTAGTGGAGGGTTTTCCTTTTTTTCATTGACTTGTCGCTCTCCCAAACATGCTGTCTTTCTTCAGGGATTGGTGCCTCTTTACTACATGTCCAAACTACATAAGACACAGTCTATCCATCCTTGCTTCCAAGGACCATTCTGGTTGCACTTCTAGGACATATCTGTTTGTTCTTTTGGCAGTCCATAGTATATTCAATATTTGTCTCCAGCACCATAATTCAAAAGCATCAATTCTTTTCCTGTCTCCCTTGTTCAATGTCCAGCTTTCACAACCATATGATGCGACAGAAAATACCATTTCCTGACTGCTGCTTCCATGGGTGTTGATTGTAGAACCAAGTAAAGCAAAATCATGGACAACCTCAATATTTTCTCCATTTATTGTAAAGTTGCATACTGACCCAGTTGTAAGGACTTTTGTTGATGTTTAGTCACAATCCATAGTGAAGGCTGTGTTCTTTGATCTGCATCAGTAAATGTTTCAAATTCTCTTCACTTTTAGCAAGCAGAGTTGTGCCATCTGTATATGCAAGTTGTTAATGAGTCTTCCTCCAATCCTGATACTGCATTCTTCCTCATAAAGTCCAACTTCTCATATTAGTTGCTCAGGTTGCTCGCTGTTTATGTAGGTGAAAAAATGTATTTGAAATGAACAGGTCATTGGTCTGACAAAATTCTATCATGCGATCTCCAGTATTGTTTCTGTCATGAAGGTCATATTTTCTAACTATTGAGCCTTCTTGTTCCCATATTTTGCATTCCAGTCATCAGTAATTATCAGTACACTCTGACTGCATGTTTGATGAGTTTCAGATTACAGGAACTGATAAAAAATTTCCCTTTCCTCATTTGTGGCCTTAGAAGTGGGTACATATATTTGAAAACAGTCACATTAAATGCCCTTCCTTGTAGTTATGATATTATTCTGGCAGCATCGTCCTTCAGGAAAGATCTTGAGATGTCTTTTTTTTTTTTTTTTTTTTGCGGTACTGGGGGTTGAACCCAGGGCCTCACGCCTGCATGTTTTGCAAGTGCTGGACCACTGAGTTGTGCCCCTAGCCCATTTTTTTTTAACTTTTTGAGGCAGGGTCTTGCTAAGTTATGAAGACTGTCTCTGGTCTTGAACTTGTGATCCTCCCACCTCTGCCTCCCTAGCCACTGGGATTACAGGTGTGTACCACCGCACCCAGCAGATGTCTTTTTTGATGATGAATGCAACCCTATTTCACTTTAATCTGGCATAGTAGACCATATGATTATTGTTATTGTTGTTGTTGGTGGTGTTTGGTGCCATCGAGTCCGGTCCAACTCATACCAACCCTCACAGGGTTTTCAGTGGCTGATCATTTCCAGGTTGCCTCAGGAGTGGATTACCACATCCTTCTCCTGGACCATATGATTATCTGATTCCAAATGGTGGTGATCAGTCCATTTTAGTTTACTGATGCTGAGAAAGTCCGTGTTTATGCACTGCATTTCCCTTTTGATGATTTCTAATTTTCCTAGATTCATATTACATGTACATTCCATGTTTCAGTTTTTAATGGATGTTCACAGTTTCTTCTCATTTTGAGTCATGCCACATCAGCAAATGGAGGTCCCTGGGGCTTTACTTATTCTCATCATTAAGGTTGACACTACTTTGAAGGGACAACTCTTCCCCTGTTGTCTTTTGAGTGCCTTCCAACCTATATGGCTCATTTTCCAGCACTATATCTGACAGTGTTTCTCTGATGTTCATAAGAATTTCAATGGCTAATTGTTTGGGGAGTGGGTTAACCATTGCTTCTCGCTAGTCTCAGTCTGGAAGCTCAGCTGAAACCATGGGTGACCCTGCTAGTATCTGTAATACTGGTGGCATAGCTTTCAGCATCATAGTAATATGTAAAACCCCACAGAACAGAAAACTAACAGACACATGGGGATTCTCCCTGTTACAGCCCTGCAAATAAAGGAGGACTAGAGGGCAGTGTGGTTGGTGTAAACCCCTCCATCCCAGTCCATAATATTCACAGTCCTCAAGCAGAACATGGGTGAAACTGCAGTCCAGAAAGAAAGCCACTTTCTGAGGGTACCCCAGATCTCTCTTTTGTCCCTGATGCACTTAGGCAGTTATCAGAGGCACATGACCACACAGATGAATTTCATTAGCTCCTGTTCAGAATACTCAAATTTATTTAGTGTGCAGGATTAGTTGTAGCTGGTGGCTTGGTTTACATATTAGATGATTTGCTGTGTGTGTGCAAATAAACTTAGCTGTTCCCAGGACTGCATAAGTCAACTTGCATCCACTAACTTGGGCGGATGCTAGCTGGCCTTGTTTCCATCACCTGGATTTCATTTATTTATTGTGTGTGTTTTATTTGCTCCCAGGTGCTTTCTGGCTCAGCTTCATCTCCTTCCTTTGCTCTTACAATCCTACTGATTGCACAAACAAATGCCTAGTCAGAAGGAGCATGTGTCTGCCATGGGGGGAAAAAGAACTCAAAAGACCTTGTCCACTGTTTCTTGGCAAGAGCAAGATGTTAACTTTTGCAGCTGTGGCAAGAAGTCCGTCCCTCAGACTTGGCTGGAGCAGAGGGGGAAACTAAGGCTTCCTGTGGATCTAATCTGCAAAAAATCCCAGGTGGTGTCTTTCTTATTTCCACCTGTACATTTTTTAAAGTGTGGTTTATTAGTGGTGCACACATGGAGAGGTATCTTTTCCATTCTGACCTAAGTATATTAAGGACATTGATTGACATCCCAAGTAATTCAAGGGAAACTTGCCAAGCCAATCATTTTGTATAAAACTGGGTGTAGGAGACTGAGGAAACTATAGAAAGTTCTTGTTGATATGAGATTTCAACATAGGATTAGGCAGTATTTCTTTGATTTATGTTTTTGCTCATTTATGCCTTAGTGTGTATTAGATGCATATTTCTGGTTTCATGGAAGATCCTGCACAGAGGCAAGCCTGACAGCTCTCAGAAGCATTTCCACAACCTTAGCTCTAAACAATTTGCCTTGTCCCAACTTGCACTCTGCAACGCAACTGCTTCCCATACTTCTGGACCCTGAGCTTGGGCTTTTCCATTTGTAACCTTGCCTTACTCTTTGGACCTCACACCTAGCACCAGTTTCCTGATTACAGCCTTTTGCTGCCTTTCTGATGTTTAGATTTTTCCCTTCAGATCTTGCTTCCTTCTGCCCACCAGCCCAGCTTCCAGCACTTTCAACATTTCCTTTTGACCTGACTCAAGTGCCTGCCTTGACTGTGAGCAAAACACAGTCATGTAAAGCAAAAAACCAAAACAAAGACAAAAACAGAACCAGGAACTTATGGTCTGTTTCAGGAAATAGGGCCTACATTTATCAACCAACAAGTCTTGGTACACAAGAATGTTCAAAGGCAGAGAGCCATCAAAACCTAACTTTTGGGAATAATTTTGTAGGCCATGGGTGATAAACAAGATTTACCTCCCATGCCAACTCCAGTCAGTTATTGGTGCCAACTGGTGCCAAAGGACTCTAATGTCTTATCTGGGTGGAGCAGGAAAGAGTATCTTGGTCAGTTATGGAGGCCTTGAGCTTGGGAGTGTGCATTCACTATTCTTACTATGTAACATCTGATCCTGTCAGATCTCAGAGGCTAAGCAGGGTTGGGCCTGGTTAATACTTGGATGGGAGACCACCTGGGAACACCAGGTGCTGTAGGCTTGGGAGAAGGCCCTGGCAACTCACTCGCAAAAAACAATCAGCCATTGAAAATCCTATGAATAGAAGAGAAACAATGACAATACATTTTTGCCTGTTGTACATAGGGTCGCTATGAGTCGGACACTGACTCAAAGGTTCCTAACACACCAACAACAATTGTCCTGCCATTTAGAGATTTTTAAGCAGAAGAGTTTTTAAAAATGAAATTATTATTTCAAGGGGATTAATTTGGTTCTGCAAAAGAAAGAACAGAATTCTTTCTTGTAGTGTTCTTAAATGACAAAGTGGCAGAAAATAGCCCTGGGTGGGGTGGGAGAGATGACACAAACTGAAGGAACAATGAGATGGAGCAGGATTGAGCTGAGGTGGATGAGAATCATCTGGACCTGGGCAGAATGTCACAATGGCAGAAGCAGTGGCTCCTTTTGCCTCCTGAGGAGGGATCAACAAGTCAGAACCTCTGTCTCCCAACTCTAGTCCAACTCCAAATAGGCGTCAGTAGTGCAGGCAACAGAAAACTATGCCCAATGCCACTTACCAGTGGAAAGAGTTCTACTGTATCTTTTGTTCCCCCAAGCAGTCAGCAGATGGAAGGGAACCAATCAGGATCTCTGGGATAGGGCTCGGGAAACCAAGGACTGATGAGACTCTGCATTCAGATGGCAGTAAGTGTGAAACAGAAGGGGATGTTTTTGTTAGGTCTTGTTGAGCATATGTGACTCACAGAGACCCTCATGGAGTTTTCAATGGCGGATTGTTTCAGGATTGCTTTGGTAGTGGATTGCTTTCTCCCATTGAAAGGGATACATAAAGATATTTTAAGAAAATAGAATTGATTAAAAGAATCACATGAATAGTATTTTGGGAGTAACTATAAAAGAAGTGAGAAAACCAGAAGTGATTCTATCATTTTAGATTCAGTAGAATGGAAGAGTCCTTCAGAGGTTTAGAGAGGCATCTGGACCAGAGTATGACAGGGACTGCAAAGGTTCCTTCAATATCTGTCTTCTCTTTTCCTGTAGAACTAGAACTGCAGAGTTTTAGCTGGGCATATTATAGCTGAGTAGAAAGATCACATGTTCAAGCCTCCATAGCAGCCAGTGTCTGTTGCTGAGTTCTTGACTAGAAGATAAGACAAAGCTGTCAGATGGGCCCAGTACTCATACTCCTTTAATAGAAATCTAGAGTGCCTGACAAGGACAGAATTGTGCCGATCTTCCTGCACAGCTGGAATCTTATGTCCCATCTGTGGTGCCTGGAAATAGACACTGACAGATTGCCACTAATCCAGAGCTGGGCCAAAAGGATAAACTAGAAATAAGGAATAGATAAAGCATGGCATATATTTAATCTAATGACTGTGAGCTTGGGAGGAGGGTGATGTAATGGCAACTGTTCTCAGAAGTCTTTAAAAATTTTCTCCTTAGAACAGGATCCCCAGTGCCCAAGCTATGGACCAGTACAGGTCTATGGCCTGTTAGGAATTGAGCCGCACAGCAGGAGGTGAGCACAGCACCAGTGAGTGAAGCTTCATCTGTATCACACAATAAACATTGTGCCCTTGAATCATCCTGAAACCACTGCCGCTACCCCCGCCCATCTGTGGAAAAACTGTCTCCATGAAAGCAGCTCTGGGTGCCAAAGAAGTTGGGGACTGCTGCTGTAGAATGTTCTATGCGATTCCACTGGCTGAGTACTTTTCCCCAGGTTATAGTATGATTCAGGGGCAGACTGAGATTGGAACTCAGTCGGCCTAACTGCTAGTTCTTGAGACTACCCAGAGGCTCTCCTGATAACAGGCTACGTTGCTTTTGAGCCATTTAAACTTCAGTGTGAATATACTGATTAGACTCTACAGAAGGAAGACAGTATTAGAAGAGGCTGAGGCTTAGAGATGCATGTTTCTCACCTTTCCGCTTCCTCTTAGTCTTCTTCCCTTCCATGTATCATTCCCACTAGCCTCCACCCACAATGAAACCTCCATTTCTCCCACTCAATTATCTCAGCATTTTATTAAGAAGAAATTAAATTATCTAAATTGGTAAGGGGCTGGGACTTAGCTCAGTTGGTAGAGTGTTGTGCTGCACTCCGAGGACCCGGGTTTGGTCCCCAGCATTGCAAAAATGAGAGAAAGACATGGCAATCCACTCCCAAAGCAACCCCAAAACAACCAGCAATTGAAAACCCTATGAGAATTGCTATGAGTTGGACCCAATTCGAGGCACCTAACAACATCAACAAATTATTAAAAAGTGATTTGGCAGAAAGAAAAATAGTATAAAGTCTATACTTAGGATTAAGAAATCTATGAGTACAGTCTCTTTTCAATTAACTAGGTAACATTGACCGAAATACTTTTCTGAGTCTCAGTTTCTCCAAGCAAGGGAATTTAAAATTCCTTTCTGATTCTACTGTTGTGTGATAAAATATCAGTTTAAGTCAAATCATAATTTTCAAGGGAAAATCTCCAAGATTTCCCTACAAGACCCCCCAGTCACCCAAAGGTACACACATTCTACTCAGCCATGTACCGAAATCTGCTGCCAACTCTTTTTTCTCCATTATCTGGGTCATCTCTTCCTTCTCACTCCACCTGCCTAAATGCCATCCATTGCTGAGAGTTGTGGCACACATCTGCAATCCCAGAGACTCAGGAGGATCACAGGTTTGAGGCCAGAGGCAGCCTGTATAACTTAGCAATATCTTGTCACAAGATAAAAAATTTTAAAATGGGCTGGGGTGCAGTTCAGTAGTAGAGCACCTGCAAAGTATGTGTGAGGCCCTGGGTTCAACCCCCAAGTAATATAAATAAATAAATAGTCATCCATCATCTAAGTTCAATGTAGAGTTCTTCTCCTTTGAAGTCCAATAGTACTTGCTGTCTACCCCTTGACTAATTGTACAAGGGAGGTTTGCAGCCATACCACCCCGGCATCTACTCCAGTCAGATCTTAGAGCTAAGCAGAGTTTGGCCTGGTTAGTACTTGGATGAAGACTGCCTGGGAACACCAGGTGCTGTAGGCTTGGGAGAAGGAGCTGGCACCCTGTGAGGAGAAATTGGGAGGAAATTGGCAAAAACCCCAAAACTGGGAAAATGGCTTTTGAAGATCTGGTTTGTAAATTAGAAATCTAGGGAAAGTGAAAGTAACGTGATTGGACACTTTTCCAAAACACTTCACGAAACCCCTGAACCTGATAGGACAATTGGAAAACGAAGGACTCGAAGCTGATTGGTTTGAGCCATCTATAAAAGGAGCTGCATGCAGCAGCACACTCTCTCTCTGAATTCAATCAGCAACATGGAAGCATCTCTCCTTGGGACCACCAAGATCAGGACAACTAGATAGCACTCTCATGGAGGAAGATCTACAATCAAGGTGAGGACAGTCCCTTTGCCCAGCACTAAGGACAGAAGCAGAGGACAATCTCTGGTCCCAGAATGGGAGGCAGAAGAGTCCCTGCTGCCCCTGAGGCAGCAACAGAGCTGCAGCACTTAGGCCGCTAACACTTTGTGTGTAACACTTTGGGTTCCTCTCAACCCTTGTAAGGGTGGAGAGGCAATAAAGAGCTGTTTGTCCCCAAAGGCGAAGTGTCCCAAGGCTTTTCCTTTCTCCCCTCTCACAGCATTCCTTAGGGCTGCAGGAGTCCTCACCCCTCACCTGAGGGTCCCGAGTGAGTTGTGTTTAGTTATCTGTGTGTGCGGCTGTGCCACCTATCTGAACATCAAGTCCGAACCAGGAGGTGCATGCCCCACAGCAACCCACTCCCCAAAAGCAGTCTGCCATTGAAAACCCTATGAATAGCAGAGAAGCACTGACATAGTGCCAGGCACAGCACGGTGTTGGGGGTGTGTTTCATCTGTGGTACATAAGGGCACTCTGAGTCCGACCTGACTTGATAGCACCTAACAACAAACAACAATGCCTTTTGGAGCAGAAAGTGAATGAGTCTCATACTCTACTATCAGATTTTTTATTAAGTATTGATTAATTGCTAACATGAAAGAACCAGTCTGTAATGACAAGATTTGAGCAACATTATAGGCTGGTAAAGAATTATTGAGAGACCAACGTACTTCTACACCTTCCTCCATTACATGTATAAGGTTGGCCTAGACAGTCTTATCTGGCAATTATATTAGAGTGCTTTGTAGCATTTCCAGAACAGTGAGAGGGACTAAACTGTGTTCATCATATCACCATTCATTCTGCAGATATTCATTGAATGTTGACTCAGAGCCAGGCACTGGGCTAAGTGCTTCCCATGAGAAACCTCATTTGACCTTCACAGTAATCCTTTGAAGTTGTTGCTTTTATGTTCCTGCTTAAAGATGAGGAAACAGAAACTCAGGGGAGTTAAATAACTTGCCCAAGGTCACTAGTTATGAGAACTAAAGCCAAGAGCCAAATCCAGGCTTTCTGATGCTAGAACCTGATACTAGACATCATACAGCTCCTTATGGTGGGCATACACGTCTCCCACTTGGAGCCTAGAAACCAGCAGGAGAGACAGGCCACTAAACAGGTCATCTGGATACAGCCAGAAATCATAAGGACAAGCATAAGGTACCATGGTACACATAGCAGAGCCAAGGGAAGGCTTCTGAGAAGTGACATCTAAGCCAGGTGTAGTGGTGCAGCCCTGTTATCCCAGCAACTCAGGGGGTGGAGGCAGGAGGATTGTAAATTTGAAGCCAGAGGCAGTCTGTGTAACTGAGAAAGACCCTGATTCAAACTAAAAAATAAAAAAGTAGGCTGGGGGTGCAGCCCAATGGAAGAGCACTTACAAAGGATGTGTGAGGCCCTGGGTTCAACCTCCAAGTATCACAATCAATCAGTCAATGGGCGGGGGGATGAGGAAAGGGGGAAGGAGAGAGGTGACATCTATGTGGCATTCCCCAAGGTAACCTCAGTAAACCAAAAGAAGCAGGGTTCTTTCCAGACAAAGGATCTAGCAGAAGCCATGAAGCAAGTGCCAGAGGGGAGAGCATGTTGTTTGTATAAATGTAAGCTGTTTAGTTTAATGACTGTAGGAGGGAAGGTACGGAGAGAAACAAGGCTGGGGCCATGGCATAAAGGGCCTCATATGTGCATATGAGAGTAATGAGAACCACTGAAGAATTTTAAATAGGAAAATGATTAGATTTGTGTATTAGTAAGATTACTCAGTTGCTATGTAGAAAACTGATGTAGCAAGTCCAGTGTGGTGACACAAACTTATAATCCTAGCCCAGGAGGATAGGGTAAGAGGATCAGGAGTCTGAGGCCAGCCTGAGCTACACAGCAAGACCCTGTCTAAATAAATAAATAAATCAAACAGATGTAGCAGCCCCCTCTTTCTCTCTAATAGAAACCCCAGCTTGTTCAGGGATCTCCCTCTTTTGATGGCCATCTGCATTAGGAGAATCTTCTAGGGGGCTTCTAGAAAGGTTTCCTCATGCCTAAGTGAAGCACAGAAGAGACTGCTCTTATAAATCTGGACATTGTAGAGATTGAGCCTAATCCCAGGAATGGATTTCATTATCAGCCTACTAGCCTGAAGATGAAGCTACCACTTGGGGGAGTTTGAGACTAGGAGATGCAAAAGGAAGCATAGCCAGAGCCTTGGAGTTCTGCCCCACAGCAGGCCCTTACAAGGAGCCTGTCCTTAGGTGTGATAGAAAGCCAATCTTAGTCATTTTCTCATGCCAACAGCATCCTAACTGATACTTGAGACAGGCCAGAGGCAGAGAGACTGGCCACTGTGGTAATCTAAGCAATTATGATGGTGGATTGTCCTAGGCAGTAGCAGTGGAAATGAAGAGAAGGGGGCAGACCCAGGAGACAGGCAGGGAAGACTCCCCAGAGCACAGTGCTTGATGAAGGCACCAGATGATGAGAGAAGGTGGAGTTAAAGGATTCCCTCTGTTGTGTTTTCTGCTGGCTCACATGGAGATTCAGAGATGTGCTCTTGTAAGATAGTCTTTCTTCCATGTGCAGTGTCAAGTCAGATTCAAAATCTTCTGCTCACTGCAAGAGTCTTCAACTGAGACTGTAATACCAAAGTAGATCAGAACCCCTGGGGGGGTGTGAGGAGAGTCAGCAACACACCCTCTCTCTGCCAGCTTCAGTTCATTTTCTTTTCTATGTGTATGAATAGCCATGACAGCTTAATTCTGAACTTACCTCATTAGTCTGTTCTGAGCTGAGAAGGTATCTTCATTCCTACTAACCATATGGGAGACTAACTTCTGAAGTCAGTCCTGAGGAAAACTATGTTCCAAGACCTATAAACCAGTGGCCCCTTCCCACCAGCCTTGTTTTGCCTGAACACAAAGCCGAGCTAGTTCCTGTCTGGGGCTAGGCAGACCCCCCAGGCTGGCCTTCCTATCATAATCTAGCTCTCTCTTTCACCCAACACTACCTTCAATGGAGCTTATGTCTTTAATTTGCCAGGTTGGGCTCCCTTTTGGCATTTGTTGCTATTAGGAAACCTAGAAGGAAAGCTTCCTGCCTTCTCACAAACCCCTGATATTATCCCTTGGCTAGAGATGTCCCATTTGCCTTTCTAGATCTGGCCACCATATTTGTCCTCCTTTTGTAGCACTTAGGAAGCTGACACATGAGGTATTGTTGGAATTCCCAGGGGGATAGAGAGTACCCCAAAACATGGCCAGTCCCAGGAGCTCATCTAGCCCACTTGAAGGACCAATCCCTCTCCTCCAGGGCAAATGACCCTTACCCTATATCTGGGTCTTTTGCTTCCATTGAATCCTATGGGGCAAGATAGCAACAGGTCACCTTTGCTATACATCTGGGTATCTCAGTCTTCTCCCCTCCCATAGAGTGGGCCAAGATGGCACCCAAGGTATGGTAGCAACTAAAGTCCCCCTGGTGCTCGATTGGTCATTTCTGATCCAACCCTGTTCCCCTGATTGGCTGGCTATCAGGCCATATAAACTCCTGAGCTCAGAGTTCAGCAGCCATTCTGAACACCATCCAAGAGAAGCTCACTGGGTCCTTGAGGTTCCTTAAGGGCCCAAGGACCATTTATTCATCTGCCTAGCCTAGCCTTCAGCCTTCCTCCGACCTGCCTTCATCATGCTTCAACCCACCTGCCACCTCTATTTGACCCCAACCTCTACAATGTCAGATATCCTACATGGATCGACAGCTTCATGAGGCAAGACTCTGGGAGGCAAGCACAGGGCCCCTGAAGTGGTGAAACCTGTGAGCCAGAAGAGCAACAACACCCAAGAGTCTCTACCCCAGCGACAGAGACAGCAGCTGAGCGCTTCCCATCTCTAACTCCCCTCTCCACTCTCCCTAGTCCTCCATTCCTTTCCCCTCCTTCATGATAAACCCTTGTCCTTCTAGCCTGTGCATGATGCTCTGTTCTCCAGCCACAGCCTCACTACCGGCTGCAGCGTCAGGGAACCCACCTCTTGCTTCCACCCACAACGCAGAGAGAGAGAAACCCCAGGAAGAACCCAACAAGGTAGGCAGGCTGATGCTCCCTGAAGCTTCCCATTAGATTGAGCACCAGGAAGAGATCATGGGCAAGGAAAGTAGTGAAGCAAGAGTATTAAGGCCTTTAGCTCCTGAAGTTGGGGACCTTGCAGATGGCTATGTCCCTTGTGCAAAGATTCCAGCTCTGTAGAGCATCCATTTCTCTGGATTCCAGTAACTACTACCTCCCCTACTCCTTCAGGCCTAGGATGGGAGAAGAAAGTAGTGCCTCACTAGCCCCGAGCAACTACACTCTCCCTGTGGTTTCTCTATATCCTGCCTATATTTATGAAAATAACGCCTTCATTTAACTCTACTCAAAATATCCCAATCTGAGTATGCTCTCTCTTTCCTGCCGATATCCTAACTGTATTAGTTAGCTATTGTCACTGCTGCAGGAAAACCAACCCAAACAAATTTATGAGGAAAGAGGTTTATTGAAAGCTCACAGTTAGTAGACCAGTCCATAAAGGTGGCAAGGCCTATGTCAGATGACTTCATAGCTTGGTGGACCAGAATCAGAGAGAAAGCAGGGCTGAGAGTTCAGAGTAAAAATCACCAAAGGTCCTCCCCTTAGGGAGCTACTTCTGCCAAATACCTGCCTCCCAAAGTTCCACAATCTCCCAGGACAACTGGGAACCAAATGATAGGACCTTTGTGGGACAATTTAGGTCCAAACCACAACACTGACAATGGATGTTCTTCACTATGCACATTAGAGGATTTAAGAAGCAGACATCAAAACAAGGCTAACTTGTTTAAACAAAACTAGATGGAACACATACCTTCTCTCTCTCTCCTCTCTACCCTCTCCTCTCAGGTGGTCAAAAACCTGCCTCATCCTTCTCTCAGTACCACCATCATCTCTGTCTACCTAATTTGCATTTCTTTCTAAAACAGCTTAACTTTACTTCTGCTCTCTGGCTTTTTCTTCACTTGGGGAATGTCTTAATCTTAGACCAATTCACCCAAAGAACAAGGCTTTCTCCAAGTTGTCTTTCCCAGGTTTAGCCAAGCTTTTCCAGGTGCCTCATTTTGCCTTTGTAACTATTCCTTAAGGGCAAATCATTTCTTTACAATAAGCTTTGTCTATATTCTTCACCATAATATAAAAAAGACAAGGCCAAATAAGTAAGGAGCATGATGGAAGTATGAAAAGAAGGAAAAGAGGAAGGAAAGTTGAATGGAAACATTCTAGACTGCTATGTAATCTGAAAGAGATTTTGCAAGGCTTTTCGGGAGTTTTCAGGCCACTGTCAGCCCAGAGAGGAGTTTAGTATCCCTTAGGGTGAGCTCATTCCTTCCTGCTGGGCTCAGTCACTGGCTGAGAGCAGCTATAGGAAATGTGACTTCTGAGCAAATCCGGTAATGGATTTCAGAATGTACCTCCTTCCCTGCAGGTAGGAGTCTGTGAGGCACATTCTCATGAGCACCACATTCATCCCATGAATTTTTTTTTTTTACATTAATCTCAACCCTGCCACCAAGACTCCTTTTACCTTGCTGAAGCTATTTCCTCCTCAAAGTGGGTTTTATTAAATTTCAAAATGTGCTTTCTTAGTCAAATGGTGATCCCAGGATATCCTACCACGGAAAGACAGACTGGCTATCTCCTAAAGGACCTGAGAGGTAAGAAGATGATGTTTATTACCCCAGTTTACAACTATCAGAAGTCAGATAATTAGTCTTATAAGGTCAAACCTGATTTTGTTAGCACACTATGCAGTTCATCTCCCAGATAGGCACTGGTTAATCAGGTGCAAGATGCTGATGTGAAAAATCAGGTTATCCACTTTTCATGAGAAAGAACCTCTACAAGGACAAAAGTGCTGGGGCATGGTGGCACACGTCTGTGATCCCAGCACTTGGGAGGAGGTGGCAGGAGGAGTGCAAGTTCAAGGCCAGCCTGGGCTACGTAGGGAATTCCTGGCCATCTTGAGCTACATAGCAATGAAGTGGGCCACCAAAGGACCTCCTTTGCCTCTAAAAAGCCTTTATTTCTGTTTTTTTTAATAGCCATTGTTCCTTGATTTTTAGCTAATGATTGCTTAACTTGTTACCATTAATATTTGTCTAAATCATTGTTTCTTGTAAGTGATCTTGTAAGTGTAAATTTCTTGTAAGTGTAAATTCCTTTTTTTTCTCACTTAAGTTACAAAGCTGTTTCAACCTGACAAACTGTTTGCTTCATGTAAAATCCACCCTTTTTTGTTGTTTTTATAACCTGCTTGACAGAATTTACACTCTCCCATTCTCTTCTTGGCAACAGAGTTGCTAATCATTTTCCTTTAAACTTGGATTGTTTTCACACCTGCCTTCCTAAGAGGTTCTATAAAAGGTCAAATTCCCCTTTGTTCAGGGTTCAGACTTGGGAGACAACTCTGCTGAGTTGTACTGGTACAATAAATCCTTCTGATGTGCCCTGTTCTCTCTTGTCCTGAGTGTTTCCCTCAGCAGTGAGACTCAAAAAACAAACAATACAAACTCCTAAACAAAAACAAAAGAAAGAGAAGGAAGAAGAAGGGGAGAGAGGGTAGGGGCAGGAGGAGGAAGAAATAGTATCTGAAGTCCCTAGGATCAATACATTATTTCCCTGTAGAAACTAGCTAGTAACCAGGAGATTGCTACCTGGACATCAGATCAAGGAGAATTAGACAAGCCAAAGGTTCACAGAAGTGGAATATGCTACCTAGTATGTCATTCACACCTGCACAATGGTCTTACAGACAGGCCATGAATTCTCAAATATAATGGCTAGGACTTTCTCTAGATACATCTATACATTAGAAATGGGAGTGCATGCTCAAAATCCACTGGCTAAGATTCCTTCTCCACTGGACTGGGTTTGAACAAGCTCCATCAACATTTGACTCTGTCATTTTTCTCTGTTTCCATGGTTGACCATCATAACCACCACTTCCCTTTGCACTATACCCCTCTCAGTTCCAGCCAGTGCAAGAGCCTTGGAAATCATCCTGTCCTTTTCCTGGACTCTCATATTTAATCCAATAGTATTGTTATTATAGTGTGGGGCACAGAGTCAGGCCTACAGCTTCCATTTCTAAATTTTGAAGATCCTTAAATATCAACAGTCATCAAATAGTATCAACAAAGCTTCTTATCTTTTTAGGACCTAAGCTGAAAAGAGGTGCCTCTGACATATTCATTCCTAGGTCTGCCTGGTTTTCCTCGCTGGCTCCAAATGTGGTTCCTTTCCCCACGAATAGAATCTCTCCATGGTTCCTTTTTCCAGGTTGTGGCTGAGAAGAACAAAACAACCATCAGGAAAACCCAATCGCCTCTGATTCCTCACCTTTTGGAAGGGGAAATGTAATTGATGGCATCTAGCTACACAGTCTTATAATTCCACAGGCAAATTTCTGTCTCCAAGGAGTGTGCCCAGGCTCCTGGTCAGGAGAAAGCCCATCTTCTGGTTTAGAAAACAGTCCAGCTATGATACCAACATCCCCTGAGACATACATAGATGTAGAAGCACATTTTTTGGTTTACCGCTGGTCACACTGTCGTCCTTGGCCAGCACCCACATTTCTCTTGTAATAGTCTTAACACACTTTACCAGACTATGCTAGTAATGTGCAGCTAATTCTCTCACTTTGTTTTGTGAGAAGGCAGCAAATAAGCCTGACCACTGCTTCCCACCATGATCTTAGCCGGAGGGGCATTTCCCAGCCATTGTTTCTGCTTCCTCACAGTAAAAACCAGAAAAGCCAATGAACTTTTTGGGTTTTGGTCAAAAGTAGGTCGTGAAGTCCTGAAAGTCAGGAAACCCAGTTCTCAGGCTGGTTTTGTCCCAGACTAACTCAGCAACTTTAATAAAATACTTAATCCTTCTAGGGTGAGGATGTTTCCTTTTATTTGGACTTGCTTACCTCCTAGAGCTCTCAAGAGGTAAAGTGTGATCATGGATGTAAAGATGCTGCATGATATGGAGAAGACATAAAAACTCTGCCAAATCCAAGGACTGCATCTAATGTAGTCCCTTTCTTTAAAAAAAAAAACAAAATATTCAGTTACCTGAAGGAATGTTTATGTTAAACCCAAGAAGGAAGCATCCAGCAGATCTCAGCAAACTGATCAAAACAGAACATTCCCATGATGAACTCCCTGGATTGCTTCTGGCCTCACATAGCACCACAATATCTTAAGGGCTTTGTCACTTCAATCCTTTGGGTCACCCCTAGGAAGCTTAAGATTCAACTGAGAATGCTTTTAGTCACAATCAAAACAGGTGAAAAGAGGTATATTCATCAATGCTCTTGATTTCTAGGGACAGAAGCTCATTTGTAAATAACTTAGTTAAGCAATGGGAATTTATTGGAGGTGGATGTTCATAACTGTGGGAAGGTGCAAAACAGAGCTGGACCATGGAGACTAATGATTTCAACTGATTTTGGGATGTGATCCCTGCCAGTAGGCTTTATCTATCATCTTTCATTCCCTACTTCATTCTATTAAAAGGATCTCTTTGAAGAGGGAGCCACATGGCCACATTCGGATGTCGGGTCTCATATCCCAGATCACCTCCAAAATGAACCCAACTTTCTTTCCTTAGTTCCAATTCAAAAGGTTCTGGGGAATGACTAAGTGGTCTAGTCTGGCTCAGTGGGCCATCCTTGGACCAATCAACCAGGCCAACGAGGACAAATGACCATGATTGTCCAAACTGGGTGAGGTCCGACCCCTGAATGGAAGTATGGAGAAAGAGCAGGATTCAGGGTCAGTTGTGGAGATGTGACCACAGAAGTCAACTCTACCATTTAAAAACATTCCAGAAAAGGAGGCATCATTAGAAGTCAGGTAGTCAACCTAATGGTGGGTAGTGAAAGGATCTGCTGAAAGTGGCCTCCATGTTTGGTCTTTTCATTTTACTTAGAGTCATACTCGTCTAAGAAATGCAGAGACTGAACACTGACTCTACCCAACACACACTTGACCATGCTATACTCAGAGGGGGCAAAAGCTCTTGGGAATTTGTATGGTTCTGTTAGATCAGTGTAGACTCAACCTCAGAATACTCATGTAGAGGAAAGGAGGGAAGGGAGGAGGAGAGAAGGAGAAGATGGGGAGGGAAGGAGAGAGAGGGAGGGAGGCAGGGAGAGAGGGAGCAAGGAGGAGAGCACAATAGAACAAACGACTGGCCAGCTGTTTTCCAGTATTTCTCTGAAGATTTTGGCTTTGTGATGATACAGAAGTATTCCTTCCCCTCCCCCTTCCCAAGCATCTCAACTCATAGTTCAAACCAGCAACTTTGTGTTAATTAATTTCCATGACAACAAATTACTCTTTCTTTTTGCCTGGCCTCCACCACTGATACATGGTGTAAAAGGGGCAGCAAGTGTCACTATATTTTCACACCAAGAGCGGGGCCCTGTACTAACCAAAGAGATGTGCCTTATTAGCTTTATCAAATGCTGGGGGGTTGGGGGGAACAAATATGTACATGAATAGGTTGACGTCTTCCCTTCAGATTTCAAATTACATTTAATTCTTCCAAAACGCAACATAGCAAGTGTTATTTTAAAACACAATCCTAGGCCAACTTATTTGGAATTAGAACGAGTTATCATAGAGCATCTTTCCTAGTGACTTTGTGTTTCAGGTACAAACTGCACCACAGAATTTCCTAGAAGGCCTTAGTCATTCCTGAATTACATGGAAAAACTCCATTTTAGTCAGATGGAAAAATCTGACTTTTTGTACATGAAGAAACCCTAGAAACATCAATATAGTGTCTGAGAGCAACCTTAGCCAAACATACACACATACAAAACAAAACATTATACCTGATGAACTATCAATCCCAGAAAAAAAAGCACACACACACACTCATACACTCATACACACACACACACACACACACACACACACACACACAGGCACACAAAATCATTGGGCAACTTCTCAGTGAAACAGGGCTACACTGGCCATGAAATTACTTATTTCAGAGCTTCAACCAAACACCTGATTACTGAAAGAAAAATGTTATGTGTAAAATTAACCTCATTCTAAAATAACTGAGGGCTGGGATTTAGCTCAGTTGGTAGAGTGCCGCTCTGCAGTCTCTGAGGTCCCGAGTTCGATTCCCAGCACTTCAAAAATGGGAGAAGGATGTGGCAACCCACTCCCAAGGCAATCCCAAAACAATCTGCCATTGAAAACCCTATGAGGGTCGCTATGAGTCAGACACAACTCGATGGCACCTAACAACAACAACAACAACAAAATAACCAAGTTTATGATTTTGAAATGCCCAGTGCTTGGTTACTCACTTGGTAGATGCAGTGGGTTGTTAGTCCCCAAAGATATACTGGTGTCTTAATTCCCAGAACCCAGGAATGTAAATTTGTTTGGAAGAAGTGTCTTTGAAGATGTAATTAAGGATTTTGAGAGGATATCATCCTGGATTATCTGTATCTGCCCTGAATCCAATGGCAATTGTCTTTATACAAAATCCCTGGAGGGAAAACAAAGACAAGAGGAGTCACTGTGACCACATAGCCATATGTTGGAGTGATGTGGCCAATAGTCAAGGACTGTGAGAGCCACCACAAACTGTAAGAAACAAGGATCAGACTCTACTACGTAGCCTCTGGAGGGAGTGTGGCCCTGTGAACATCTTTACTTTAGGCTTTTGGCCTCCAGGACTGAGTATAGAAATTTCTGTTGTTTTAAACCACCAAGTTGTGGCTAGTTGATGAACAGTTCCCCAGGATCCTGAGATCCTGAAAATAAGCTTGAATTTTATTCAAAGTGAGTTAAATAGTTATTGAAGATGTTTAAGCAGGGAAGTGATCTTTTATTTATATTGTGTACACACACCAGATTTAAGTTTTTGAAAGTACACTTTGAGCTGGGTGTGGTGGCACACATCTGTAATCTCAGGGGCAGGAGGATTGCGAGTTCTAGGCTAGCCTAGGCTATATAGTGAGACTCTGTCTTTAAAAAGAAAAAGAACAAAAAAAGGCCTGGTGTGGTGGTGCACTACTGTAATCCCAGCACTCAGCAGACCAAAGCAGGAGGATTGATGTGAATTCAAGGCCAGCCTTGTTGACGTAGCATGTTCTAGGCCAGCTGGGGCTGCACAGTGAGACCTTGTGTCAAAAAAACAAAACTCCAGCACTTTTCACAATAGCAAGGATATGGAATCAACCAAAGTGCCCATCAACAGAAGAATGGATAAAAAAACTATGGTACATATACACAATGGAATACTACTCAGCAATAAAAAAAAGAAAAAAGAAATAATGTCACTTGTAGCAAAATGGACGGAATTTGAGAAAATTATTTTAAGTGAACAAACACAAGCCCAAAAAGAGACTTACCACATGTTCTCATTCATATTTGGGAGCTGAATCAAAATTAAAAGAAGGAAAAATTCCTACGCAGAAATTGGAACATAAAAAGCTAAATTCAACTTATCAGAGAAGGGACAATTGAGGGAGCAGAATGGAGGAGGGAGGGATCTAGCAAAAGGAAGAGATGATGGGAGAAGAAAGGAGGGAGAGGAGGAATGTGGAGGAGCAAGGAATGAGATGGTAACCTCAAAGTAAATAGACCAACTTTAATAGTTTGAGAAATAATTATAATACCAATAATACCAAAGAATGGTAATAATACAAATGGGCTAGAGTATTCATGTAATACTACTGACAATGTAAAAAGATAGATCACTACAGAAAAAAGTTTAGACCTTAAACATAATTGGGATACAAGGGTATATAGAAAAATAATCCCACAAAAAGACATGCAACACAGAAGAGAGGCCTTTGGTGAGGGTGTAGAAGAAGGGGGAGGAGGTGCACCAGAGGGTAAGGGGGAAGTTATCTTTGCAATGTACAATGAAACACATATATGGAAATGTCACAATGAAATCCATGTCAGAATGAAACGCATTAAGTTGTACATTAAAAATTTCCAATAAAAAACCCCCCAAAACTCCAAATCCCCTAAACCATTGTGGATGCTATGGGGAGAACAGAATTGGAGGGAAATAGGCATATAAGAGGAAGACCTATGAGATTACTATGGTCTTCCTAGTGGACAATCATGGTGGCCCAGAAACAGAAAGTGGTAGTGCAAAGTAAGAGGAATGATGAATTCTAAGTGTATGTAAGAACTTGATGTGTCAGGTGGAAAAGGTGGAATGAAGGACTGATAATCAAGAATGGGGTCCCTGGATTAGCAAAAAATGCATGTGATATTCCTGTCTGTATCTTGAGAGCTAATTTGGTGGCCTAAGACTATAAAAGGATCTCATAAATGGTAAACTTAACTAAACTGGATGTATACCTATAAATCCCAGAGGTATTTCTTAATCCTCACCCAAATTCTTGTCATGACAATTTCCTTTTGTTTGATTCATCCCACAAACAAGCACCTCAGGCATAGTTTCTGGATGCATTTAATAGCCCCACTGTTCTCTGAAGGGGACAGACTATGCCTGAGGCATTAAATACCACACAGTCAGAGGAACTTCAAAGAACTAGAGAGTAGTTGGAGAAAGGCCACAGAATGATGGAGAATTTGAGGACTCTGTTATGTAGTAACTATTTAGAGAGCTGTTATGTAGGAGCTCTTCGTGTGAGCCTATTCTTTCCCAGCTTTGGGCACTAATGTTCTGCCGCTCATAGACTTCGCCTTTAGAGCCAGAGCTGGCTCCTAATTCTAATCCTAATTATAGACCCATGAATGCCCTGTGATTTCAAAGTGTAGTATTTCCTCATCCATCCTGCACTCTGAGAACCAGACTTCTTGACCTATTCCCTGAATTCCATCTGTCTGAGGTTCTAATCCCAAGAGCCATTTTCTGGGGGCATCTTGGCCAACATCCTCACTACAACTTCATGGGAGAAACTCAGCCAGAACCACCCAACCAACCACTCCAAAATTCTTGACTCCAAGAAACTGTGAGATAATAAAGGCTTGCTGTTTTACGCCACCAAATGTTAAGAGTAATTAGTTACACAGCAAGAATAAGCGATACAGATTTTGGTATCTAGAAGTGGGGTGCTACGTAACAAGTAACTTAAATCTAGGAGTGGCTTTGAAATCAGAAAGTGAGAAGCCATGAGGACTTTGAAGTATTTGAGGAAGTTGAGAGAGCCTTGGAATAATTATCTGAAGAAGCATTAGTATCCTGGGGCAAGGCTGTGGTAAAGGTTCATGTTGTTGTTGTTAGGTGCCGTCGAGTTGGTATCCGACTCATAGCGACCCTCATAGGGTTTTCAATGGCTGTTTCGGGATTGCCTTGGGAGTGGATTGCAAGGTCCTTCTCCCATTTTTGCGGTGCTGGGAATTGAACTCGGGGCTTCAGAGACTGCAGTGCAGCGCTTTACCAACTGAGCTAAATCCCAGCCCAAAGGCTCATAGGAAAGTGAAATAAAGTCTTTTGGACACAGGAGGAAAGGGAATCTTTATCATGTGATGGCAGAAAGTTCAACAACACTTTCAGCTGTACTTATGTGGAAAGTAGAAAACATGCCTATGTAACTGAATCATCTGAGGTTTCTAATGGGAGTGCTGAAGATGCCACTTGCTTTGTTTTTGCTATTTAAATAAAATGTGATGGCAGGAAAAAAAAAAGGTAAAGGACTGTTAAACATGAAGGAGCTGGAAATCAATGACTTTAAGAATTCCCAGTATCCCAAGGTGGCAAATGATATTGACATTTAAAAATGGCTTCTAAGCAAAGATAAAATCCAAGGTACCATCAGGAAATCTTTGTCTAAGGGTAAAGCCAAAGGTATGATTCTAACTCCTTTTCTTGGATGTCAGAAAGATCACAGGTCTATCTCAAGTTCTGTTCAATCAGGCAAAAGGTCTGATGAAGAATTTAAGGTTGTGGCCTACAAATCCTATTAATAAAATAATAGGACTTATAAGAAGCTTAAGGGCATTGACATCTAGCTATCTCAGCAGATGCTCAAGGCAGAAAAGAGTTTATTTCCAAATGACTTGTGAAGGCAAGTGAACCTCAATAGGTTAATGATGTTTTTAAAATGATTATCTTTACAGAAACACCCTCAGCTTGGACCAAAAGGAACAGAGACCACTTCTAAGCTTCAATAAATAGGAAGAAGGATAAGAAGACTTCTTAGCTGCAAAAATGTGCTTTCATGGAAAAGAATGACTAAAAGGCCAAACTAAGAACTCAAAGAACAGAACTGTGTTGAAGATTATTATGTCATCGTGAGTCCTAATCTACTTCCAACAATTCCCAATTAGATTTGGAACTTCTAACATTTTCCAATTAGAATTCAAAATTTCTAAGGATCCATAACTCCATTTTGCTTTTTGTGCATTCTCCTTTTTGAACAGAAATATCTATTTCAGTTATCCTATGCCTATCTCATGGGGCTGGTATTTAGCTCAGTTGGTAAAGCACAGCTCTGCAGTCTCTGAGGTCCCAGGTTTGATTCCCAGCTCTGCAAAAATGGGAGAAGGATGTGGCAATCCACTCCCCAGGCAATCCCAAAATAATCAGCCATCAAAAACCCTATGAGGGTCACTATGAGTCGGACATGACATGATGGCACCTAACAACAACAACGTACCTTTCTCATGATGTGTGTTGGGTGTGTGAAGAAGGCAACTTTTACTTTAGTTAACAAATAACTTGGTTTGAGAACTGTAATTAAGGAGATACAAACAAATAACCTCATAGGCACCTAGCCCTGATTTAGATGATCCTGTAAATTAAGCTAATAGATAATGGGCTATCACTTTGGGAAACCTGGAGAAGGGGGTGTATGTATATTTAGCATGTGTGCAAACTATAAGTTATTTTTTTGGCAGAATGTGGTGGTTTAAAAGGTCTAATTTTTTTGGACCTTTTGGCCTCTTGGGTTTTCAAGAGGTGGAATCTAACTCCCCAGCCTCCTGAATGTGGGCTGGGCTTAGTCACTTGCGTCTGGTGAGTGGTGTTAGGCAGGAAGAAAGGGGCCTCTGCAGCCCTCTGCTTCCCGGGCATCTTTTGGGACATGAAGTCAGTGTAAGATTTCTTCAAGACAAGACAAGACAAATGGCTTGATCTGGTAGTGAATACTTCCTTGATAGATAACTTTGAGGAGCAGTGTTACTGGCAGATAATATCTCTTCCGCTGGGATTTAGCTCAGTTGGTAGAACACCACTCTGCAGTCTCTGAGGTCCTGAGCTCAATTCCCAGCACTGCAAAAATGGGAGAAGGATGTGGCAATCCACTCTCAAGGAAATCCCGAAACAATCAGCCATTGAAAATCCTATGAGGGTCTCTATGAGTCGGACACGACTTGATGGCACCCAGCAACAACAATACCTCTTCCAGATGGCTTAATCAGTAGCCAGTAGCATCTTTTACAAATGGCCCAGTCTGTAACTAGAACTCACTTTACATGCCTCCATGTCCAGGCTAGGAAAAGGAGTTCTCCTTTAAGGCAGGATCCCTCCTATGATAAATAGGAAAACTTGTTTTACAGCTTAGGAAGGCTATCCTAAGCTGAATGGTGAAGAAATATGACACATCCGAGAAGATCCAAAAGGGAGGAATCTGTCCCTTTAATGAGACAGGGACTTACAAGCCTCCCCAAAGCCCCTCCCCATGATGCAGTGTCCAGTTGCCTACAGTTCTCAGCAATGTCTGCAGTTTTAAGCAGTGCCCAGAAATCCACAAGGCCCACAGTTTGCAGTGTCCATAGTTCTCAGCAGTGTCCAGGGTTGTTCAGAGATGCCTGCAGACTCACTGCTAGGCCTACAAGCTTCCTGACCTCTGACTCAGAAGTATAAATGCAGTTGTTCAAGAAGCTTCACTCCTGGATCTGCCTGCTTTCTGATTTCTATCTCAGAAAGTGTAAAACATTCTACTCTCTCTGTATCTTTCCATCTCCCTTTTCCTCATGCTGGCCTAAATCCTCAGCCTGCTTACACCAAGACTGTTTGCTCTGGCTCTCAGGACACTCTCCTCTTTTCCAGCCCTAAATAAATTATCCTCTAAGTTCCTTTCTACGTCCATTTCTAAATTCTTTTATAAACTTGACCAAGGATCAATGTTTGCTCCCAGCTTCCCAGATCCCTCTCCCAGTGTCAAAGTCAATGTCCCAGTGTCAAAGTCAAAGTCAATGGACCCCCTACACCCATATTTTCTGGTAACTCTTATAACAAATAGAATGAAGTAGTAGTAATGGTAAAGGCTACTGGAAAATAGTGTGACTATTACCATGTTTATGTCCACTCAGAGTTTTATGAGCAATGGAAAGTGACATGCTGTAAAGAGAAGTATCTCCTTTCCTCCCAAAGCCATTCGCTCTTCACATTCTAAAAAGAGACTAAAGTCATTTATCTCTTTTTTTTGGTAGAGCCCTATACTTCCATTCAAAGGGCAATAAAACTTATCTTCCCTAGAACCAAAGGCTTACATACCAATAAATGTTGTTGTTTTGTGCCATTGAGTCAGTATCAGAATCATAGGGACCCTATGTACAACAGGCAAAACACTATTGTCAGTGCTTCTCTGCTGTTCATAGGGTTTTCAATGGCGGATTGACTTTTGGGAGTGGGTTTCTGGGTCCTTCTCCCAAGCCTACTGTATCTGATGTTCCCTCGTGGTCTCCTACCTGAGTATTAAGCAGGCCTGACCCTGCTTAGCTTCCGAGATCTGACAGGATCGGATGCCACAGTGCTATGGCTGTAGACTACCAATAAATAGGAAACTAAAAATAACAGTCTTCAAGATAAAAAAATGACACTGATCAAATAATAGGTTAATGAACTTAGAGAAATAGGGGAAAAAAAGTCCTTGAAATAGACCACATAGTTTTGGCAAGTCAATCCTTGCAGATGAATGGGAAGGGCAGCCAGAAGTCTTACAATGGTACACTTAGGGAATGACTAACACATGAGCCAGAACCTTGGCTGGTGTGATGAATATATCTGAATTCTGTAGAGGTTAAATAAATGATCATGGCAAGATTTCATGAGTGCAGCAATTACAGCTGAGAACAGATCAACCCATATTTGGGGAGCACTGTGAGCAAACTTCACTTCCTTTGGAAAATATGAAGGTGCTGACTGGCAGTATATCTCTATCAAAAATCAAGACTACAGCAAAGAAGCAGAGCCAACTTCAGAACAAGGAGGAAATCACAACCCAATTCTAATATTTGAATTACTGGGATAGGAAGTATCTACTGTGTAATCCACAAAAACAGAAAAAGAGAAAGGAATTATTATGGGGACTTTTAAAAAATGGAACTCCTCCAACGGAAATGGAGTGAAGCTTAAAGTGCAGAGTTATGTAGCCAACACAACCTGATACGTACAGGCCTTCTCTTACCTCCTTTGGATTCCTAAAGAATGATAAAAGTACCTTCCAAATTCCCTTTCAGTTAAATCATTTTGTCATCTCTGTTGTGGCTGTAGTATGATTACATAGACACAGCTGGAGTATTTCATATTTATAGAACAATTTTGGAGTGGTTTGATGTTGAAGATCCAATGTATTTGCAGCCAAGACATCTGGAGCCTCAGGACATATTGGTGGTTTTTCCAGTGCCATGACCCGAGGATGTGTGTGGAAGAGGCTGGGAAAACTTAAAAAGATAAGAATACCAGGTGACATCTGCCCAGTGTGGGCGAACGTGTTCAAACTGGGGCAGAAGTCACATATTCAGCCTTGCTCAGACCATCTCTACTGATAATGATCTCACTACTTACTATGGGGTGTAAGTCATTAAAATGATAAAAGGGACCCAAATGGGTGGGGAAATTATGAAATGATATTTAAATGTACAGAGGTGGCTTAACCTATAGAATTGTAAGAGTTTACAGCTTTGCGCTGATGATATCACGCAGTCTACTATGACACAATCTCTAAGGTCTATGCCATAAATCACACATCCTGCCAAACTGCATAATTTACAAAGCCACCATTAACACTCTGTTACCTAGACTGTATCCATTTTCTCTATCTTATGCACAGAAGACCATGAATCCCAAGGGGGAAGGTCCTTATTAACATTAATAAAAAGATCCATAACAAAAGAGATCAAAGATCCACAGTACCCTCAAAAAATGCAATTTTAAAATGAGAAGAGATTACTCTATACTTCAGAAGAGAAATATTCCCTTGGGTTCCATGGGTTATGGAATCTCAGACATTTAGGTTGGAATCCTATTTTCCTGTTCTTCAGTATGTGACTCAAGCAAGTGTCAGCCTCTTACTTTATAAAACAAGGAAATGGCATATTGTTCCAAAGGCTACAGTGAGGATTAAATGAATTAAAAGTAAAGCACAGTATTCGTTACTTCCTTGTTTCTCTGGAAAAAAAAAAACAAAACCTGACAAAACACCTTAAAAAGAGGAGAGGTTTATGTTGGCTCACTGTTTCAGAGGGTTCAGCCCTTGGTTGGTGGCCCATGCACTTGAGCACATCATCACCAGGGCATGTGATAGGGGAGGCTGTTTACCTCATGATGGATAGGAATCAGAGAGGGACTGAGGGGGGACAAGATATAGTCCCTAAGGACCCATTCCCAGTCAGTAGCTAGGCTGTATCTCCTAAAGTCTCTAGAACCTTCCTAACTAGTGCCACCAGCTGGGGACCACGAGTTTAACACATGAGCCTGTGGGAGACATTTAATATTTAAACCAAAAGGAGCACTCAACACAGTTTTTGGCAAATAGCAGCTCTTTAAGCAAAGGCTATTAGCATTGCAAGTATAAAGGTACAATATAAAGGCAACTCTTGAAAGCTCAGTGTGGCCTATTATCCACCTCCTCTGATGCAAAAGTGGGTGCTGAGTTACCCTATGGGTCTCGCTGACTGCTGGGCATCCATAGATACCAGCAATTTAAAAGATGATATTTGAAGAACATTTTCCTCCCACTTTGTTTCCTTTGCTTGACACTTTTATAATGTCTACATTCCTAATATCCTGACAGGAAGAAAAATGAGAAAATAGTATTGTGATACCTAACTATTGTTATGTATAGAATAATAATTTGCCATCTCAAGGGAAATACAATGATTATAGTTCTCTGTATAAGAGTTATTGTTATTACTTAAAACTAGCCCAATGATCTGGTAATAGTTTTGCAGAATGGATAAGTCAACAGTTTTGACGTTGGTTTTCTTCTATAATGTTAATTAGCTCATCATTCATAACAAATGCTGATGAGTGCTTTTTACAGTAGTCTCCCCTTATTTGTGGAGGATACATTCCAAGGTTCCCAGTGGCTGCTTGGAACCACAGATACTACTGAACTGTGTATGTGCTATGTCTTATGTAGCATACCTATGATAAAATTTAATTTATAAATCAGGCCCAGTGAGTGATTAACAATAGGAGATAGTAATAAGATAGAATAGTTACAACATTATACTATAGTAAAAGTCATTTAAAATTTACTAACTGGCCTAGAGTATCTCTATTCCTAACATTTGTCATTATGATATCGCAATTGCTGTGCATATTTTGGTGAGGTATTTACATTATGGTCTATCAGAACTGAAATATCTCTGGAATGATCATTCAGCTCATACCCATTAGTTGGCATGCTCTGTCAGACCTCTTGGAGTCTCACATTTAACACATGAAGCTTAGTACCCAGAAGGACCTGGCAATCCACTCCCAAGGCAATCCCGAAACAGTCAGCCATTGAAAACCCTATGAGGGTCGCTGTGAGTCAGATACTGACTCGATGGCACCTAACAACAACAACAAAGACCAAGGAGACTCTATGCAGAATTTGGAGCCTCTCTCAAGTACCCTTCCCTGAAAATTCCAAGCAGTCTCCGAATTCCTGAATTCTGCCTAGAAAAGCACTGCATTCTCTTTCTACTGCTTCCCTATGCCTTTATTTGCAATGTGGCACAGGCAGGTTTTTCTTTTATATTGAATTTTTCACAGGGATGACTGGGAGCTCACCTGTGTTTTCCTTCTTTCAAGGATTATACCCCCATTACCTGTTATATAATGCCTGCAAACCATTTTTTCATATATTTTGTCCAACATTATAGGTGCGAGGAAATTAAGTCTGACAGCTATTTTCCTATCATGACTAGAACTGGAAGTTGCAGTTCAGTAAGTTTTGCTCTGCTTACAGCTCTGCTTGTAAGACCCTAGGAACTTTGCATGTCTTGGCAATCCACTCCCGAAGCAACCCTAAAAAACAATCAGCCATTGACAATCTTATGAGGGTTACTATGACTGGAGGGCACTTACAACAGGGGAGGAAGGGCTGGGAGGACAAGAGAAGGAAGAAACTCAAATATTTAGGCTCCAAACTTCAACACTAGAAGATTTTTAAGAGCGACAGTCAAGCCAGGAGTGTAGCTCTGTGGTGAGGTACTTGCCTAACTGTGTGTGAGGCCCTAGGTTCAATACCCAGCACCACTCAAAAAACAAATGAACAAACAAACAAAACCAAGCAACAAAGAATTTGCATGTGAATAGCACTTGTGCATTTAAAAACTCAAGAAAACAGCTACTGTCTATTTGAAAGAGTGGCAGAATGCTTGCTGATGGATAATACAGAGGAGACAAAGCCCTGTTAAACTCCTCTAGCATACACTGGGGCAGGATTACTAGACACCTGTGTTTTATTAGCATGGTGGGCTGGAATTTGAAGTGAAATTTAAATTGGATAAAGAAAATAACTCCTAGTGACTTTCATAGACCCAACTCCACGGCACCTAACAACAAAACAACAAAGGAAATAAAGCAATCTGATCTATCTTACAAACAGTTTTAGAAGTTTCAAATCCTCTATGGAAACTCCCCCCATGGCCATTTACCCTCATGAGATATTTAGCTCTAATCTTCAACACACAATTAAAGGAATTACTAAAATTATAGAACCCTAACCAAAGTGCTCCTGAGAACTCTTGAAAATCACAGTAGCAATAATTAAGGCGAGAAGTCCTCTTCCCAATGTAAAGCTGTGAAATATTTTAAGCACTGAAGGAATTAGGCCTTGTCTAGTGCACTCAGTAATAAAGAAGATAAACATGAATAGCCTCCCTTCATAACGTGCATTTACCCATCTGCATCAATTATCTTGCTGATAATTGCAATGAAATACGTTTTAGAAGAGCTTAGCTTCTCTTTATAATGTATGAAAAGGAATTTTTTTTTTAATCTTTAAAGGATAAAAATGGCCTGTTTGAAGGTGTTCAGTCCTGATCATATGTTTTTTTTTTTTTAACTCTAGGGTACAACGAAATCTCCTCTGGCTCATCTCAATGGTAAAAGCATTGTATTTTCAGAAGAGTGAAACAGCTGAAGGGCTCTAAGGGAGGCCTAGAGATGGACTGCAGAGGAACAGTCAGGAACAAGGCCTCCACCTGGGCTGCAGAGCCCTCACCCAGGTCAGCCACCACAGTTGAGTGCTGTCACTGAAGTCGGCTAAGGCCTGGACACACCTGAACATAAATTCCTTAACTTTAAGTGGCCTTCCAGGAAGAGCCTGTAGGCCTTTCACTAATGATTCTTATGGTGTGGGACTAGCTTTTTAAGAGTGGACAGAAGCCAGGTCATCTGGCCAATAATGTCACGAGCTCAGAATCCTCTGTGCAGAACATGCACCTCTACTTACTACCCAACCACAGTTTCCCCCCCTCTCCTTTCCTATAAATTCCCCCATTACAAAGTGACTGGGGAGGCAGAGTTCAGCCTGTAGCTCCTGGCTTTCTTGCCAGCGCTCCAGGCAGCAAGCTCTCTCTAATACCATCACTGCTCCGACAAACAGAACATCTCTGCTCTCATTCTTGCCTCTCTCCATTGCCAGCACAGAGGAATGTGTTAGTTTTCTGTGGCTATAAGAAAATACTTGACATAAGCAATTGAAAAGGAGGAAAGATTTACTTTGTCTCACGGTTTCAGAGGTTTCAGTCCATGGTGGCTTGGCCTGGTCACTTTGGGCCTGTAATGAAGCAGAACATCATCACAGGGTCATGTGGTGGAGCAAAGCCGTCCACCTCAAGGCAGCAAAGAAGCAAGCAAGAGATAGGAAGGGCCTAGGGCTTCAATATCCCCTTCAAGGACACCCCCCCCAACCAAAGTGCATTCCTGCTAGGCCCCATCTCTTAAAGGTCCCACCACCACCTCTCAATAGTGCTGTCAGCTGAGGACCAAGCCCTTAACACCTGGCCTTTGGAGCATATTTAAGATCTAAACCACAACAATAAAAAATTTCCCCTACCTTTTCTGAGTTTTTAGTAGGGAAAGGCCCCTGTGACAAAAGATAGATTAACAAGAGAAAAACAAAAGTTTAATAACATGCGTATCTTAGGTTGGAGACACTCAGAGAATAGCTCCAAGATTTTGAGTAAATCTCAGAGCAGTGGCTTTTACTTCAAGCGTCAATGCCTTGTTCCCAGAAACCTGGGGAAGGCCCAGGTGGCGGAGGTGGCAGGAAAAACACCTTAAACAGGGATACGTTTTGCTCAGATTTAATGCATTGCCTTCTCCATTGATGAGAGTTTCTGGGGATTTGGAGTCGCCTTCTGCCTCCTCTTCGTAGTACTGTGAAGATACATCCTTGCCAATGGGGATTTCCTTCACTTCTTCACAGATGTAAATTGCTCCTACAACAGGGTTGCTTCTCTGTTTTCAGAGCATCTTTGTCTGCTATTTCCAAAAATAATCAGCTCAAAATAATTCTTATGCCAGAGAAGCATATTTGGGGTGGCATATTTTGGTCTTCTATACTGGCTTCCAAGGAAAATTAAAACAGATGCATCTGGTTGTTGTTGTTATGGATAGCCGCCACATGTACAGCAGAACGAGACACTCCCCGATTCTGTTCCAGGTACAGGATCTTATCTATGTTCAAGCCCATTGTTGCAGACACTGTGTCAATCCATCTAGTGGAGAGTTTTCCTTTTTCTTGTTGACCAGCCATCTGATTGGTGGACTTAATTCCCATAGCTGTACTTTTCCTCATAAGAAGCTGGGGAAGTGAATTGCTGGCTTCTAGACTAGAAAGAACTGTATTCACAAAGTGGAAAATTGCCAAAAAACAAGGACAAAAGAAGAATAGGGAAACAAATAAAGGGAGAAAGGAAAAATTGTGTAAATTATTTGGATCAACTTGATAAAGGGTGGTAGATAGGAAAAAAGGGGATAAAAGGGCCTTTGCAGCCACCTACTTTCCAGAAATCTTTTGAGGCATGAATATCACCGTCAGTTTCCTCTGAGACAAATTGGTCAGTACTTTCCTGGTAGATAATAGCCTTGCAAATAGCACCTTTTCTAGCAGATACTGCCCTTTTTCAGATAACCTGGTCTATAATCAGTTGCACCTTTACAAATAGTCTAATTTGTAACCATACCACCCTGGCGTCCCATCTCATCAGATCTTGGAAGCTCAGCAGGGTCAGACCTGTTTAGTACTTGGATGAGATACTCTTTGAGAATACTGGGTGCTATAGGCTCAGGAGAAGGACCCAGCAGTCCACTCCAGAAATAATCCACCAGGGAAAACCCTATGAATAGCAGAGAAACACTGACAATAGTGCTCGGCATAGCAAAGTGTCAGATAGTGTTTTGTCTATTGTAACTAGGGTTGCTATGAGCTGGACCTGATTCAACAGCACTTAACAACAACAATAATCTGTAACCAGAACTCTGTTTACACATGAAGGCCATAGGTGCCTCCATGTCCATGCTAGGGAAGGGGTTCTCATCTCAAGCAGAACCCCTCCTGAGATAAAGAGAAAAACCTGTTTTACAGCCTAGAGAAAATCAACCTGGGCCAAGGGGCAAGTGAAGTCTGACACATGGAAGGACAAGATCAAAATGAGGGAAGGAGTATCTGTCTCCTTAATGATATAGAGACTTGACCCAAAGTCTCACCTTTCAATACAGAGTCCACAATCATCCTCAGAGGCCATAGTATGCAGGTACCCACACCTGCCAGCAACATTGACAGCAGATGTCGCAGTTTTAGGCAGAAGTTTGAGCTGCATGTAGCCAGCTGGGCCTGCCTGCTTTCTGCCCTCTAACTCAGAAGTGTAAATGCAGCTGTTCCAGGCTCTTCACTGAAGGACTTGGCTGCTTTTTGATTTCCACGTCAGAAGGCATAACTTTCTCTCTGTCTTTTCCATCTCCCCTCTTCCCTGCACTAGCCTATATCCCCAGCCTACTTGCCCGAGGACTTATAGCCTGTTATCTTCTTTCTTCACTTTAATAAACTTTCCTTGAAGTTTCTTTTGTTTTTTGTTTTTTTTTTTAAATAAATCCTAAAGACCAATGACCCTCAGCTGCCATCAGGTAACATTCTCACTCATTTTATAAATTTGAGGCCATACAGGCAGAGATACTGGAAGTGATTTACCCCAGATCTACTCCTTTTCACTCTAGACCAGGCTCCTTTCAACTTGCAGGGACCACAGTACCTTGGAAATTCCACTCTTTTGCTTCCACAGAAGATGTCTCTGATTGACCGTGATATGCATTCTCACAGAGCTAGATTAGGATTATAATCATCTTCAACACAGCCCACTGAGAAACCACAGCCACAGTTCCTGCTTGAAAACTATTCACCAATCCTACTGGACCAGACTGACATTCTCTCAACAAAGTCTTGAACGAATTAATAAATAGAATGAAGTCTAGTAATAATTAACATCGTTGGAGTCCATGAAGGATCTTTTAGTTGTTAGAGGATCTCTTTGAGAATTAATAATTACTATGCAGTTGTCTCTATTTTGATTATGGTACAAATTCATAATTTGCTTCCAACAGTTAATAAATACCGTGCTTCAATTTATTGTTTTTCTGACAGTAGTAGCACCCAAGTCTCCATTCATTTACAGGAAAATTTTTAGCTCCTTGCCATTGATAATAGTCAATTAACTATTGTGGGATTAAAGCTTGAGAGGTAAATTTTCCTGGCATGGGAGGCATTGAGGCTCAGAAAATGACATCCTAAATACAGCACTTTGGTATGCTGGGCTAGGGAAACTAGCTCAGAGAGACCTTGCCCTGATTTCTTTTGAAACTTCTTCCAAAGAAGATGCAGTAGCTCAGTGGTATTACCTCCAATTGGAACAACTTGATTCATGTGAATATTCCAGAACCAATTACTATGGAGGGGGTGATTCTGTTCTCTGATTAGTTGTGTCTAGATCACGTGTTCTACCCTTTATCTGAGGATGGAATTCACACTGTTACGTCTAGCAACAGTACAAAAGGCCCTGCCAAGCACAGAATAAGCACACTCAAAGGCACAACTGAAGATCATTTAGTGAAGGAAACACAGAGAGGCATGGGCAATATTGAGGAAATGAGCACTCCGAGCTGGGAACAAGGGGAAACTCATTCCACCTCTGGTTTGCAGAACTGGGGAAGAGGTGCAGCTATGGGCATGAGGCTCCTATCAGAGCTGAGACTAAATATTAGAGGAACATAACGATTTCCAAAGCACAGTCCAGGACACAGTAGAGATACTAAATTATTCCGCCCCACTCTCCTTTCACCTCCTGATCTCTTGCCAGCATCTCTGGTTGGCCAAATCCAACAAAAAGGCAGAGGGCAAAGAGGCTGGTTGACCCAGTTCCCAGAGGTCAGCCTCTTGAAACAGAGAGCAGGGTGAAAGGGGGGCTCTAGACTGATCTGGATTAGCCAACAATGAATAATTAGCACTTGTTGTTTTCTTAAACTAGGGACTGGAAAACTAGCGCCCATGAACCAAATGCAGCCCACCTCCTGTTTCTATAAATAGTTTTATTGGAACACATCCAAATAAGCAAACATTTGTTTACTTATTGTCTATGGCTCCTTTTGCACAACAACAGCAGAGTTGCAACAAAAATCATGTGGCTCACAAAACAAAATATTTATTATCTGGCCCTTTATAGAGAAGTTTCACTCACCTCTGGCCTAGGCTAGCACAACCACGGTGCCTGACACATAGGCAAAGCACAAACACATTTCTATTAAATAAAATAATACATGACTGACAGCATTGTGAGTCACAATGTGAGTGAACCTCAACCTGTCAGATCATTGTGATGCAAGCCCCCCACGCCACCTCCCTTTATTCCAGAGTGCCCTATGTGTCTTACTCCCCTCCTCTGTAACTACTGCTACGGTCCACCTACCACTGTGCCATTTGTTCTTTGCTGCTTCCTTGTCCTCATAGTTTGGTTGATAATATTCATTTTCTTCAGCTCCTCTGTCACTATGGCCCCACCAAGGTCCTAGAATTTTGGAGAAGCTACACTCCTAAGTGATTGTAATTCTTTTTGAACTTCAGAATGGGAGCCTACTCTTTCCATTTTCGTATACCTTCTATGCTTAATTTGGGATAAGATTCACAGAAGATAATGAGCCACTGCACATCAGCATGAGGTATCATGTTTAAACATGGTGCCCCAGCAATCAGGGTACTAGTGTGGGATCTTTCCTTCCTCAGGAGAAATTCTTTGCCTGCTCAGTGTACTCCTCATAAAGTTTGGGACATTCTTTACGGTGTTCCTGAGTATCGATCCTGGCATTGCAGCTCCACATTCCCATTCATTCATGCATGAATTCTTTCATTCAGCATAATATCTTTCAAAAGCCACTAATATTTAGTTGTAATGGATGCCTAAGTGTCATCTTTGATATTGCAGAGGTTTTTTTTTTTTTTTTTTTTTTCCCCCGGTACTAGGGATTGAGCCCAGGGCCTTGCACTTTCATGCTTTGCAAGTACTGGACCACTGAGCCACTGAGCTGCACCCCCAGCCCATTTTTTTTACTTTTTGAGACAGGGTCTCGCTAAGTTACACAGACTGCCTCTGGTCTTGAAATTGTGATCCTTCTGCCTCCGCCTCCCCAGCCGCTGGGACTACAGGCATGTACCACTGAGCCCGGCTTGATATCGCAGAGTTTTTGAGGTCGGATGTAAATTGACTCCTACTCTATGCCCTGACTATGACCCTTGCCCTAGATTTTGCTTAAAGCTGTATAAAAATAGCCAGGTTATGGGAGCAGAGACATAAGCACAGCAAGGGGATCAATTAACTTAAATTCAAATTAATACAACACATTTAATGATGTTCATGGTCACCCTTACTATACTATATAAAAATCAGGCATGAGTGGTACAGAAATACTATAACTGCTACTTTTTACTTAACCCTAACAGGAGTCAGTAAGAAAGAGAAGGACAGCTAAAAGAAGCTGAAAAACAGGCTCCAAGTCATCTTCTAAGATGTCTGATAGGGGAGCTGGAGGTGAGGCTTAGTGGTAGAGCCTGTGCTCGGGATGCTCAAGGCCCTGGTTTCAATCCCCAGCACCAGGAGGAAAGAACATCTTCTGATAGTATTTACAGATGGGGGGCCGTTGAGGTGACTGGAGAGATGAGAGCACTATAACAAGGGAAGAAGTCAGATGGAAGAGAGGCAGAATAAGAAAGGAGGCCGGGACCCTCTGCGAAATGGCATCCACATTGTCCCTTGACCAGAGCTGGTGAATTCACCAGATCTAGAAAGGAAGAAAAGGGAGAGTAGGTAAGAAGGGTCAAGTCTCTTCTGAAGAGATGTTTCAGGAGAGGGCCAGACAGCTGATGGCACGCAGGAGGTAGTTTTCCCCCAAAGCCTGCATGAGCCCAGTTTACTAGGAAGTGCCCTGCTGTTGGCTAATGGTCTCTCAAAATCTCAGCAACAGGAGATCAGTCCCTGATCATTAGCAGGAAGCCTCTACTTACTTGTTGTTGTTTGTTGTTAGGTGCCGTTGAGTCGGTATCCAACTCCTAGCGACCCTCATAGGGTTTTCAATGGCTGACTGTTTCGGGGTTGCCTTGGGAGTGGATTGCCAGGCCCTGCTCCCATTTTTGCGTTGCTGGGAATTGAACTCGGGACCTCAGAGACTGCAGTGCAGCGCTCTACCAACTGAGCTAAATCCCAGCCCTCTACTCAGTTTACCCAAATAAAGAACCCTATTTCAATTCCTTGGCTGCATCCAGTCAAATTTTATTATATAGCTGGAGCATGAAACACGTGGCTTTAGCAGCGTTGATAAGCACGTGAATGCACACACACTGTATACACACACACTCATTTACCAACTCCCTCCTGGGAATCTTCAAAACCACAAATCTACTCATGTTAATCTCCTACTCAAATCTTCCAATGGTTCACCACTGTTCCTAAACAAACTCTAACATGGCTTACAAGGCCCTGTGTGATCCAACTACTACTTCTGTCTCAGTCCCCAAGTCTTGGCAATACCATTTTGCATTCCTTGCTCTGTCCAGACTGAGCTGCTAGTCACTTCCTGCTGGAACTGCAGCCTCCCTTATCTCCTTTATCACACAGGGCTCCACCACCACACCTCACTTGTTAACTTCGGCTTGCCTCCAGGCCTTTGTTCACAGAGAGCCTCCTGCATGTGCCTCTCACTCTGTATCTACATCCAAGATTGCAATACTCACTACAGTTTAAGGTAATTGTTTACAGAAGTGCCTGTCTTCCCTGCCAGTCTCTTTGAGGGCAGGGACTTGGCCTGTCTCCACCCACCTCTGTACCCAGATGTGTGTGCTTCACACACATAAACTCATTGATCCAATGTGTGCGGCTGACTAGAGGAGAAAAGAAAGATCACAGGCCTCATTACTCACACCCGTCACATTTCTTAACACAGATGTGGACTGATGACTGCGTAACTTGTTATCTCAGAAGAAAGCATTTTTATGATAATTCACAGATTCCAAAGGCCTATTTTCTGGTGTTTAAAGTCACACCCTATAGGATATGAAATAAAGATTTCCTTTGATCTACTTGCTGCCTGGCTCTAAAAAGCTTTGATCTTTTCCATTCTCTGACAAACGAATCTGAATCTGTATTAAGTAGTCATTAAACTGATCATAATTTTCTATGCCAAGAACAACAAACCAACAGATGTTTGGAAAGGGTTTTAGAGGAAATGAAAAATAATTTATAGGAAAACAAGGGAGCCAACAGTTTAATGCCCCCCGAACAATCATCTTTAAGAACTTAAAAAATTGCTTCCTACTATAAAAAACTTTAAAATGTCACCTTCTAAAAACTATACCTATTAGAAATGGAGAGAAATTGAACTTCATTGCTCATTGCTACTCATATTCTGTGTGAATCAATCCATTCATTTTTTTGGACAATGTCCCTAAAACTCTGCAGGCTCACTAGAGCCACATTAAACCTTCTGAGCTCACTTTACCATCAATAAGGACTTCTTTCTTCAAGTGATATAGATTCAATACCTTAATTAAGCACTCTATCTGTATTAGTCCATTTTTAGTGGCTATGACAAAATACTGGGGCCTGCATACTTTTGAAGAAAAGAGGCTTATTTAGCTCATAGCTTTGGAGGCTGACAGTCCAAGATCAGGAGGGCCCCTTGGGTCAGCCTTCGTTGGGAGTCCCTTTGACTGTGTCAGACGGCATCATGGTGGGAGCACAGGCAAGAGGGAGAGATCAGAGACCAGGGAAGGGTCTGGCTCACTCTCGTATAACAAATCACTCTTGAGGGAACTGACCAAGATCATGAAAACGACCTTAATCTCTTCCAAGGGCAACAACTCCCAGTAGGCCCCATCTCTTAAAGCTTGTACCACCTCAACATAGACACGCTGAGCGCCTGTCCTCCAAAACTTGGCCCTTGGGTTACACACCCAAACCATAGCACCACCTCAACTAGATCTTTTCTAAACATGTTGTTTTGTTTTGCTTTAATTGATAGAATTATATAACTGTTTAGCTAGCATGACCCTTGGAACAGTCATTCTCAATATCTAGCCCAATTTATTTAAAAATTGGCTTGGGTTATACCTGAATTTTAGTATCATTTTAGCTCATGTGTCAGATGGAACATTGATGAATATATATATACACACACACTTACATACATACACACATACATATATACACATATATGCATATATACACATGTATATATACATACATATATACACATGTATATGTACTTATGTATGCATATATACATATATGTATATATGCATACATATATACACACATATATAAACACACAAGTATATATATATATATAAAATTACTTGGAACAAACATGCTTTATGAGGAATGGGTCTGATGTTGGGCCAAGGATAATGAAAAGTTGCTAATCTTCCAGAATGTGGGAAACCTCTCTGACTCTAGGGATTTAGAATACTGTCAGGGCAATAAATAGTTCCATTGAAAGAACTCATATTGACCAAATATGGATCTGTAACTGTGGATGATTTCATAGCAACTGTATTTAGGGACTGCTGACATTTCTAGTGTTGTTTTGAGTCTTTGAAAGTTTTCAATTGTATTACTCCATGTTCTGTTCTTTAAAAATGTGCTGCAAACTCAAATAACGAAGACTACCTTTGAAAGATCATTAAAGCCCCTTTGTCCCTATTTCAGGCTAAGGAAACTAAAGTTCTAGGAGAAGAAGGAATTTGAGATTAGGTAACACAGTGTATTAGTTAGCTGTCATTGCTATAGCAGAAAAATCAACCCAAACAAGCTTATGGAGGAAAGGGTTTAGTGGAAGCTCACAGTTAAGGCATAAGTCCATAATGGAGGTAGGGTGTGGTGGTGGGCCAGGCATCTAGGCAGGAGGCCAGGCCCATGGCAGACAACCTCAGGGCATTGAGGGGCAGGAGACAGAGAGGGAGATGTTGGCTATAAGTCTGGAGTAAAAATCTCCAAAGGCCCACCTTCAGGCAGCCACTTCTGAGAAGCTAGATCATGCCTCTTCCTGAGTTTTCCACAGTCTCCACAGACAGCGTCACCAGCTGGAGGCTAAATGTTAAAGCGCATGATCTTTAGGGGACATTTTATGTTCAAACCATAACACGCAGTTTTTCAATACCATCTAATTAGGGTATTGCTTAGGGTACATATAAAAACTAGAATTCAAGCCTCATGACACCTTGTCAAATGCTTTTTCCTTTGTGCCTGATTTCCTCTATGAAGTTAAAAATGGGTACAAACACACACACATACACACACACATCCGAAAAAAAACCAGGATATAATCAGATCCCTGCCTGTACTGAGACTGTGTCTTCACTTGGCTCATAACCTGTCTGAGACACTATGGAGCCTCTCCTCCAAAAGCAATCAAACAGTGAAGACTGAAACTGTCCAAACATGATTTATCAAAATATTGTGTTGAGATTTGAACACTTTGTGTAGATCTCAGAAGTGTGACTTCAGTTTGTTTGTCTTTATTGTTACATCTTCATGAGACTCTTGAAACATGCATCATAAGTCTTCAATAACAAGAGAGAGCAGGGAAGAGCAAGGCACTTGGGAATCTGGGAGTGGGTGGGACAAGAATGAAGGACTGAAAATATTTACCTGGCTATAGTGCTGCCCCTGAAGGGAACGGCAGGAAGCTCATTTTGACCTCAGATGGTAATTTGTGGTGTGACGTTGAATGATAATTAAATTCATAGCAAGTCCACAGCCTATTGTCCAGTTCTGGGGATATGTAGACAGAAGTCAAGTGCTCATGAATTGGGGTTTTGAAAAGAGATCCAGTTTCAGCAAGATTGTTTCGAGGTGAAATGCAGTTGCAAGACAAGATCAAAAGGGATGGCCAGGAATTAGCCAGCGCATGGGCAGTGTGACCCTGTGTCTCAGTGAGAATATGAGGCACCAAGGAAGCAATGGAGTTCTTGTTGTTGTTGTTGTTGTTAGGTGCCCTTGAGTCGGTATGTGACTCGTAGCGACCCTATGTACAGCAGGTGAAACGGTAATGTCAGTGCTTCTCTGCTATTCATAAGGCTTTTGACACCTGATTGTTTTCTGGCAGTGGGTTTTCAGGTCCTTCTCCCAAGCCTACAGCACCTGGTGTTCCCAGGTTGCCTCCCATCCAAATACTAACCAGGCCCCAACCCTGCTTAGCTTCTGAGATCTGACAGGATCAGATGTCACAGTGGTATAGCTGCAGGCAATGGAAGTCTTGAAGGGATGAAAAAGTCTATTGGATATACTTGGCTAAAATTTTTATTTGAAATTTTAATAATTTGCATTTTAAAGTTAAAACTCCTGCAAATGTCTAAATGTCCAAAGCACTAAAACAGTTTAATAGAATTTCCGAGGGTCAACACATCTTTCATGTGCCCAGTTTCTGTGTGTCCTTTCAGGCCCATCTGTCATGGCGCTTCCTCATCCCCCTCCCAACTTCTAATCTCACCCCTCAGTGGGCCACAGCAAACAGGTCACAGGTCTTGTTGCTTGTTGCCTGCAATCTTTTCACACTCTTCCTTCTCCTGAAATGCCCTTCCCTTTCCCCTTCTCAACCATAGTTCTGATGATCTGGTGGAAAATCTTATTAATGCTTCTACTCTCCACACAAGTAGAGTTGACTAGTCCCAACTTTATCCAACTATTTTGTATCTCAATTCATATATTTATGACTAGGTATCATCTCTAGCCATTAGGTACCAGACTGACTGCACTGGTTGTAAAATTATTGAAAAAAAAAAATCTGCTGTCCCAAGACCTCCACATGCTTTCTTCCTCCTTTTCTTACTCTACTTGATTCAAGACCTCCCCTGTCTAACAAGACTTTAGAGGCTGCTTTTGGTAAAAGCTCCAACTCTTCACTTGGGCCTACAAATGTCCAATGGGTAACTAAAAACAGGATAAAAACTTGGCATCTCTGCCTCCATTTTGCATCTGTCTCCTTAACACTGAGTCATTTTCTTCTGTAGGTACTTGGATTTCAGGAATGACAAGTCTGACGAATAAACGTCATATGACAAAAGTTAAATCTACCACCCAAGCAGCCATGACTTTCTTATTGCAACAAAGCCTTAGCTTACCAGTCCTGAGTTAATGATTAACCAGGCTACAGTTTGACCAAGACTGATTTACTATACATATTTCTTGTCCACTCTCCTCACCATTCTGTTCCTTCCCTATATAATCTGAGAGCTCATGTAGCATTCCTAAAGACGGAGCTAAGGACACTGGTCACATTTGTATTTCTGATATAGCTATACTGATTAAAACTCCATTCCTGTTTTTCACCATTTCTCTTTTCATTTGATGTTTAGGCAAATGGCCAGACCTGATTTGTTGGGACTCCCAGAGTTGGGCCCCTAGCTTAGGACTCTCCTAACACCAGGATCCAATAGCTGGGGGATTCATTCTGGAGGAGCAGGGCTCTCAACAACATCCTGGCCAAGGTCTTCTGCTCTTCTCACCTATGCTTAGAAATTCCCAAATGTGAATCATAATACTCAAGTTCAAGTCTGCCTCTGAATTGTACTTGCTACTGAACTTTAGGTGAATTTCTTAGTTCTTCTGAGTCTTGGTTTTCTCATCTGTAAGACAGACATGAAGGCCTGCCTTGCAGGGTTTCCAGTAAGATCTCTGGGTCAATGGACATTTACATTTTAGATTTTAATAACCAGGTTATGGTAATTTTGAAGAAGACATTAAACTGAGCCAGGATTCTGAGAATTCCAAATGAAGGGAGCACTAAACTAAGCCACGTGGGCTGACAGACACTATGTTTGGCCAACCTTGTCACACCCAGCAGCAGAAGGTGGAGAGAACAGGGCAGGACTCATTGCCCAAAGCCAGTGCTGTGGCCTAATTAGTGTCAGACTTCTTATCTGACTTTATTTATGTAAATCTCCCAGGGTGTGTGAGAAAGCCTGGTTTTCATTGCTTTTGTTTTTTCCACAAAGCTCTTGACTGGGCAAGGGAGCTTGAAGGTTGCAAAGTCTTCTGAGAACCCAAGTTTCTTGGAAGTCCCTAAGAGCCCAGGCACTATTCCCTGGAAAATATGAGGTTCCTGGGGGTTGTTAGAAGCTGAAACTTTCCGTCAAAGTTAAATATCTAGAAAAATGTTCCTGGGAAGTGTCATCAACACCTTCTTAATTGGCTCCGTTGGCACTGTCTCAAGGCTGTGGTTTCTACTTTAGATCCTGGAAGGATACCAAGCCCTCCTCTACCAATCAGAGTTCCTTTCTGGGATGGAAGATAAGTAAGACCCGCTGGCCTCTGTTTCCAAATTGGAGGGAAATGAAAGGAGTCTAGCTGTGGGGAGTTGCATAAATCCTATTTACATTGCTGTTAGAAAGTGTATTTATCTCTAGGAGATCACTATCCTCAAGGGCTTTCCTTCTCTCCCCCTTGCCCTTTGCCGTCATCCCCACAGGGAGGGTGAGGGATGATAGAAGAAAGCTTGATTCTTCAGAGATGGATATTTTGTTCTGGGCTTGAAAGGTCAAGGTCTAGAAGCAGGGAATCACCTGTGTTTGCATCCAGATGAGTGAAAGCTTGGATGGCAGGACCTAGGTAGAAAGAATTGTCAAAGGCCATCCCCACCCCATCTTGGAAAGCACTTTCCTTCTCTGGGCTGAGACCACAGCAGGTTTTATAACAGAGCCACTCCTTTGGAGCTGTCCTTTGCTTCCTGCTGCCTTTGCCCTTCTGCCCTCTCTAAGCCTTTTATGTCTCCTCCCTTTTGCCTGTTGTTGTTAGGTGCCATGGAGTCGGTATCCGACTCATAGCGACCCTCATAGGGTTTTCAATGGCTGACTGTTTTCGGGATTGCCTTGGGAGTGGATTGCCAGGCCCTTCTCCCATTTTTGCAGTGCTGGGAATTGAACTCGGGACCTCAGAGACTGCAATGCAGCGCTCTACCAACTGAGCTAAATCCCAGCCCCCTCTTTTGCCTAGCATTCTAAATTCTGAGAAGCCAGACCTAGATGGCTATAAGATATTAACTGCTAGATCTTTCTTCAGGTTTGCAGAATCTAAAACGTCTAATGACCTTTGTAATGGCCTTCCTTAGTCATTTGTTCTGTACAGCAATTAACACAAAGCATGGAAATTCAGAAAAAGAATTGCAGGAGCTAGCCCTGGGAGGTTGAGGGCCTTTGTGATGTTCCAGAGAGGAGAGGATAAGGAAGACACATGCCCAGGATGACCCATACCCAGCTCAGCACCTACCCTTCCTGCCCTGCTCCTCATTTTCCTCCCTCTGACGGCCCTTTGTGCTCCTGAGCCCACCATGATGGAGCTTTGAGGCAGTAGCCCATCTGTTTTCAAAGACTGCCAGCTCTAGAAGAAAACTGACTCCTTCCTACCCACTCTTGTCTCCCAAATGCTGGCCTTCCAGCAGTGGGCAGCCCAGACCTTTAATTCTGGTAACAGTTTTGCTGTACTCTTCCCATCTCCCAGATGTGTGCACATTGCCACCTTTGCTGTGCCCTGGCTAGCTCCCTGGGAAGAAAGCAGAACACAAATGGAGGGACTCTCTTCTGAAATTGCAGCCGGCATTCTTTCCCTTCCCTGACATTGCATTCATCCTGAGGCCCTTCCACTCTTTGCATGAGGCCACTTTGCATTTTGTCTGAGCAGAATTGAACACCAGAAGAGAGAAAGTGGCAGCCCCACCTGACTTTTTCTTTCCAAAGTAGAGCCCTAAGAGGGACAACAATCGCAGTGACAACAAACTCTTGCAGCATGAACAATAGATTTAGAAGATACCATGAGAAAGAAGAAAGCTGCTTCTAAATGTTCTTCAGATACTGGCTGTGCCACTGATCCACTGAGGACTTTTTGGCTCTATTTGGATGGAAATCATAAATAGGCAAAGTGCAACTGCCTTAGTGTGAGCAACTCCTAGCCTAGGGTGTTGGGACCCTCCACCCTCAGACTACAGCTCTGGACTTTAAGTGCTAGTGGCTGAGCAACGCTGAATCTAGTGTTACAGCTCTAAGCTTGTGGTGTTAGAGACCCTCAGGTCCTAGTGGTATAGCTTCTTGGTAGCTGGAGCTAGTAATTTTTTGGGGGGGGGGCTTTCTGGAATCCTTCTGGTGGTTGGAGCCTGTAGTTATTCCACCATCTCAGCTCCTAGGTAGAACTTGGACTTTGGCAGTGTCAGTTCTCTGTTGTCTCTCACCTTTTCAGCCCTTCCTCAGTCCTTCACAGTCCCAGCTCTCTGCAGCCTCTGTTCCTGCCTACTCCCTGGAACTCTTCAGCCACTGTGGTGCTGTGCTGTTGGGTGTGCCTGGGGCCATCTGCCTCTGGAGTTGTCTGCTCTTTGTGTTACCAGCTCAGTCTGCTCTACCTGTGGTAAAGATTCCAAGTAGACAATAAAACACTCATATGAGGCTTTCCTGGGGGCCTCAGCTGCAGTTCTAGGAGGGCAGTACACAGCAGAGCAGTTTCTTCGACTTCTCAGGGCAGGGTGGGAGGAGCGCAGCTCATACAACCAGTTACACAGGCGTACGAGCTGTTATGGACAGGGGAGGTGTTCTGTCTTGATTGCATTGAGGATAGCTGTGTCTGGAGGGGTTGCAGGTGGAGTCATCTAAAGTGGCCAAGGTCATCTGAAGCTGTCATGGTTGAAGCCAAACAAAGCTATCCTTAAGCAGTGTCCACAACGGTTGCAGCAGTTCTTGTGACTGGAACGAGGTCTTTTCCAGGTATCTGCTGCTTGTTTTGAAGTCTCCTTCTGTGGCTAGATCACAGTATCCTTGAGTGGTGGTGAGATTTTTAAACAGCTGTGGTTCCCCCTTAGTGACAGCTCTAGGAACTGCTGAGGGAGTGACTGCTTCATTGACAGCTCCCAGGTTCCCCCCAAAATGGCAGGGCTACGTTGTAGTTGCTAACACATAGATGGAACTTCAGGAGCAGCAGCAAAACTGTTCAGTCCCACCAGAGACAATAGTCGTAGTGCTGATCTGGCTTTTGTTCCTACCCTGCCTGGGGCAGTTGTGGGATTAAGTTCCCTGGCGCTGCCCCTGCAGATGGCCAGGGTCTGACAGGTGTCAATCAAGCAGCTCAACTGCTCATGCCTGACAACTTCAGTCATTTAAAAGGAAAAAACATAGCCTGGCGCCAAGGCACATAGCTGTAATCCCAGCTACTTGGGAGGCTGAGGCATCAGGATTGCAAGTTTGAGGGCAGAGGAAGCCTGTGCAACTCAGGGAGACTTTGTCTCATAAATAGTGAAAAGGGGGGCTGGGGGTGCAGCTCAGTGGTGGAGTGCTTGCCTAGCACAGAAAAAAAAAAAAAAGGAAATAAAACCATTAAGGGTGCTTGCTACAAAGATCTGAAAGCAAATGACTTTTTTCCCCCCCAGGGAGTTTTTTCTAACAATGGTTTTATTCCAGCCAAATATCTTTAGGGGTGGGGGTTGGGTCCCCTGATCTCTCTCAGGCGGAGGGATAAAGTAAGTGTGGAAATTGTGAAGACATGGATATTTGTAGAATCCTGGGAAAGGGGAGGCTACATTTTCTGCCCAGGGAGGTGAGAATAATAAGAAGAAATGCCCCAGAGCTGAGATGTGGGTGCACAGGAAGGGACTTAGGTAATGAGGGAGCATGTCTTGGCCCCCACAGTGACCTGGCAGCAGCTGATGGATCTTCGTGTCTGACAAAGGTAGGCAATCAGCAGGGCCTTTGACAAGGTCACTGGTGTTTCTTGCAACCAAGTGGGAGTTAAGAGGGGTGTAGACATGACTGAAAGAAAAGGAGTCCTAGAAAGACCAGTAGTCCAAACAAGAAAGGGCTCAGCAGCCCTTTGAGTGTCTTGATGACTGAGCAATAGCCAGGTATAGGACCAGAAAGTTGAGGAGATGATGACATGGCAGGTGAGGACCCAGTCCAGGATTCCAGCTGCTTTGGCACTGCATCTGGCCCCAGGAATGAAGATATTACCCTTTGGTGAGTTGAAGTGGTGGTGGTGGTGGGATCCTGTAATGAGATAACTTTTCCACTCCCCACGGAAATGGAGGCATAAGATCTAAATTAAGTTCTTTAAGTGAGTAGACTGATATTCTAGTATCCTATTGAGAGTAGGATTCCATACTTCAAAAAGAAAAAAAAAAAAGTAATGCATGGATCCACTAAAAAAATCGACAAGATATACACCCAACATTCAGAGATTCTATCTATTCTGCGATTCTAGAAGTTTGTCCCTTTGTTTCTTCACAGCGTTCCATGCTTTGTGGAATAGGACAAGGTAGGAACCAGGTCTCACCACCAAGGAGCTTTCAGCTTTCAAGGAGCAGTTGGTAATGTTAAACACTAGAGACCCAGTCAAATGAGTAGGACATTGGTCTGAAAATATGAAGAGGCTGTAAAATGAAATGCCATTTGCTTTTAAGAGTATTATCAGAGAGTCCCTGGGTGCTTATCAAAAAGAAAAGCAACATCTGCAGATGGCTTAGCGACAAATTTGCCCCAATTCCACATTACTAATGCACTGCTACAGGAGAAGGATGTGGCAATTCACTCCCGAAGAAATCCAGGAACAATCAGCCATGGAAAAACCTATGAGGGTCACTATGAGTTAGACTGACGGCACCTAACAACAACAACAACAACAACAACAACAACAACAACAACAACAATGCACCGCTAGAAATGAATCTAATCAAAGCGCTGTTCTGTCGGGGACGGCGTCTTCACTTAAGTCCAAAAATTGTTTTGGTCACTTCTAGATTTTTAAATTTCTGTGATATGCCATTTTAATATCTTAAAAATATATTTATTTGGAAATTTAATTATCTTGGGTATATATACTTCCAAAATATATATCATATATTTGTATTTAATATTTTATGTGCAACACCAGTAGGAAATCACTGAACATCAAGAAGTATTTTGCAACATAATGGTACCTTGCTGTTTTTGTTAGGTGCTGTTGAGTAGGGTCAACTCATAGCAACCCTATGTCAAACAGTATGAAACACCCTGATTCTGTGCCAGGCACATGATCATTTTTATGTTTGAGCCCATTGTTACAGCCACTGAGTCAATCCATCTAGTTGAGGGTCTACCTCTTTTTCATTGACCCACCACTCTCCCAAACTTGATGTCTTTCTCCAGGGATTGTTCTCTCCTGACAATGTCCAAAATATGTAAGTCTAGCCATGCTTGCTTCCAAGGAACACTCTGGCTGCGCTTCTTCTAGTACAGATCTGTTAGTTCTTTTGGCAGTCCATGGTATAGTCAATATTTGTCTCCAGCACTATAATTCAAAAGCATCAACTCTTCTCCTGTCTCCCTTATTCAGTGTTCAGCTTTCCATAACTTTATGATGCGACTGAAAATACCATGGCATGAGTCAAGTGCACCTTTGTCTTCAATGTGACATCTTTATTTTTCAACACTTTAAAGAGGTCTTTTGCAACAGCTTTTCCCAAAGCAATGTGTCTTTTGATTTCTTGATTGCTGCTGCCATGGGTCTTGATTGTAGAACCAAGTAAAGCAAAATCTTGGACAACTTCAACCTTTTCTCCATTTATCATAAGGTTGCATACTGACTCAGTTATAAGGCTTTTTGTTTGTTGATGTTGAGGCACAATCCATACTGAAGGCTGTGTTTTTTGATCATCAGTACATGTTTCAAATTCTCTTCATTTTCAGCAAGCAGTGTTGTGTCATCGGCATGACATAGGTTGTCAATGACTCTTCTTTCAGTCCTAATGTCATATTCTTCTTTATAAAGTCCAGCTTCTCTGATTTGCTCTGCATAGAGATTGAAAAGGTATGGTGAAAAAAATACAGCCTTGAGGTACACCTTTCTTGACTTTAAGGCAATGTTTCCTTGTTCTATTGAAATGATTGCCTCCTGGTCCATGTACGGATTCCTTCTGAGCACAATTAGTACTCTAGTATTCCCATTCTTTGCAGTGTTATCCACAATTTGTTATAATCTAAGCAGCCAAATGCCTTTGCATAGTCAATAAAGCATAGGTGGGCACCTTCCTGGTATTCTCTGATTTTGGCTAACATCCATCTGACATCAGCAATGATGTCCCTGATTCCATGTTCTCATTTGAATCTGGCTTGTTTTTGGCAGTTCCAGTCTTCCAGGCATTTGGCCACATAGCTGTTTTCCAAATCTCTTGGCATAAACAAGTTAGCACCTCCACTGCTGCATCTGTTTGTTGAAATATCTCAGTTGGTATTCCATCAATTGCTGGAGGCTTCTGCTTTGCCAATTCCTTCAAGACAGTTTCTACTACTTCCTTCAGTATCAATGGTTTCTAATCATATACAACCTCTTGAAATGGCTGGTCATCCAGCAAATCTTTTTGGTGTGAAGACTCTTTGTATTCCTTCCATCTTCTTTTGATGTTTCTTGCATCATTTAATATTTTCCCTATACAATCCTTCACTATTGCCACTTGAGGTTTGAATTTTTTCTTCAATTCCTTAAGCTTGGGAAACATAGAGCATGTTCTTCTCTTTTGGTTTTCTACTTCCAGCTCTTTGCCTACGTCATTATAACATTTGATTTTGTCTTTTTGAGTTGTTCTTTGAAATCTTCTATTTAATTCTTTAACCATGTCATGTCTTTCTTTTACTTTAGCTTCTTGATATTCCAGAGCAAGTTTAGGGTCTCTTTTGACATGCACTTTGGTCTTCTCTTTTTTTCCTGTCTTTTAAATAACCTTTTGCTTTCCTCATGAGTGATGTCTTTGATGTCATGCCACAATTCATCTGGTCTTCTATCATTCATGTCTAAGGCAACAACCTGTTCTTGAGGTAGTCTCTGAACTCAGGTGGGATATACTCAAGTTCATATCTTGGGTCTCATACGCTTGTTCTAATTTCCTTCAGCTTCAGTTTGAACCTACATGTGAGCAGCTGATAGTCTGATCTACTATTAGCACCTAGTCCTGTTCTGACTTTTGATATTGAGATTTTCTGTCATGTTTTGCCACACATGTAGTCAATTTGGATCCTGTATGTTCCATCTGGTGACTTCCATGTGTATAGTCACCATTTATGTTGGTGAAAAAATGTATTTGCAATGAAAATGTCCTTGGTCTGACAAAATTCTACCATGCCATCCCCAGCATTGTTTCTGTCAACAGGCCATATTGTTAAATTACTGAGCCTTCTTCTTTGTTTCCAACTTTTGCATTCCAGTCACCAGTAATTATCAGTACATCCTGATTGCATGTTTGATCTATTTTAGATTGCAGAAGCTATCTTCATGTGTGGCCTTAGTGGTGGGTGCATAATTTTGAATAATAGTCATATTAACTGGCTTTCTTTGTAGGTATGTGTGTATTATTCTGACAGCATTGTACTTCAGGACAGATCTTGAGATGTCTTTTTTGATAATGAATACAACCCCATATCTCTTTAATCTGGCATAGTAGACCATATGATTATCTGATTCAAAATGGCCCCTACTAGTCCATTGTAGCTCACTGATGCCTAGAATATGGATGTTAATGTGCTCCATTTCCCTTTTGATGATTTCTAATTTTCCTAGACTCATACTATGTACATTCCACATTCCAATTATTAATGGATATTTACATTTGCTCCTTCTCATTTTGAGTCATGCCACATCAGCAAATGGAGGTCCCTGGGGTTTTACCATTCTCATCATTAAAGTATACTCTACTTTGAGGAAGCAACTCTTCCCCAATCATCTTTTTAGTCCCTTGCAATCTGGAGGAACTCATTTACTGACACTATATCTGACAGTGTTTCTCTGCTGTTCGTAGGATTTTCAATGGCTAATTGTTTCAGGAGTGAGTTAACCATGTACTTCTTCCTGGTCTGTCTTAGTCTGGAAACTCAGCTGAAACCTGTCTGCTATGGGTGACCCCGCTGGTTCCTGTAATACCAGTGGCATAACTTACAGCATCACAGCAACATGCAAGCCCCTATGGTATGACAAACAACAGACATGTTGTGGGGAAATGATACCTTAGGGAGGCTATATTCTTAATTTTCAAGAATTACCCACTTTTTTCTTTCATTTATTGAGTTACAGTCCAAACTATTTCAGAGTCATTACTGTTGCAATTTACATGCAAGTCAGGCCAATCACATAAAGAACCTCCAACACTTCATTTTAGGCTTTACCTACACATAAAACTAATTTGACAAAGTTCAGTTCATAACTTAATCAAACCTTGGCTTAACTAAATTTTAATTTTGTCCCCCAATTTTTTTCTATCCCTTTACTTGGGGTTTAACCCAGGGCTTTGTGCATGCTAGGCAAGTGATCTACCACTGAGCTGCATTCCCAGCTCCTTTTTTAATTTTTAATTTTGAGAGTGTATTGCTAAATTGGACAGGCTGCCTCTCACTTTGAATTTGTGATCTTCCTGCCTCAGCCTCCAGAGTCACTGGGATTATAGGTGTGCAGTACTGATAATTTGTTCAAATTCTATTCCAGGGGTTTTAATAAATTTTCAGAAGAAAAACACCAGCTCTATAAGAGAGATGATAGAATGGAATAGTTCAGCACTCAGGCCCTAGATTTTGAGTATTCTACATTCTAATCTTGGGTTGGGGTTTAGCTCAATTGGTAGAGTGCTGCTCTACACTCTCTGAGGATCCAGGTGTGATTCCCAGCACTGCAAAAATAGAAGAACATGGCAATCCACTCCAGAAGCAATCCCAAAACAATCAGCCATTAAAAACCTTATGAGGGTCACTATGAGTTGGATCTGATTCAGTGGCACTTAACAACCATAATAACAACATTCTAATCCTGATTAGGTGATTCATTTTGAATTAATTACTTAATGACTCCCAATCTTGTCGTCTCAAACTGGTAACAATAAGAATAAGTTATATCACGGTCATGTTATGAAGATTAAAGGTGAAAGTACATCATCATAGCTACAGATACATAAAAAAATTCTATACATGTTAACTATTATTGTTATTGTAGATTGGTTTCACAAAATATTCTAACAAAGAAAAGTTAAAATAGTTGATTCTGTAACTGAGTATTGGAATCTGCTATTTGCCTCCTGGATTGCTATTGCCCCTGGGTCCCCACCAGTTCCCATTGCTTAATGGAATATATAACTGTGCTGATTCTCAGAATGGAGACAGCTAAAGAAAATTAAGCCTGGTGTTATAGACAATAACTCACTGTGAATCAGTGAGTCAAGGGACATTATCTTTCAAGTCATTTATTAACCAACAACCCAGCCAAGGAATCAACACTTCTCAGTAAAGGGATCATCAGCACACAAAAGGCTGATGATAGCAAATTTTCTAGGGTCCTGGAGCATTAACGCCATTGCTCACTGTTTGTTGGGGCTTGTTATACCATTTGGAATCCAAGAAACAAAGCTAAGAGACTCACAATGAGCCCCAACATAGAGAAGTGGGCCTTGACTCAGGCATGTTTTTATCTCTCTATTCTCTGTCTGACCTTCTTCTAGCCTTGATTTTCTGCAGTACCAACATAGACTACTTTGGACAATTTTTAGGTAGGCTAGGCTTGTCTGTCTCCCTCATTCAGAAAAGGGCAATCATTTTCACCTGGATATAACCAAACATGCCCAGTATTCTTAGTATTATCTCACCATTACAGTACTTACTTATACGAATGCAGGTAAGAAAGAATACACTCTTATACTTCCCAAAAGGCCAGCACTTAGAAATAGAGTGCAGCATCATTTCTTTGTTCTGACCTCAATATCTAAATTGTTACAGGTTAAGAGCTTCTTAGACTTTACTAGTATTTGTAATAAAAAATCCATTTTTTTCATAAATTGGTAAGAATTGATTTTAGGTGATAAGGTATAATAAGATCAATAGAAATTCAATGATAGCATTTTAAATGAACAAAAGCTGTGTGATAAAACTAGTAAGTGTGTGAAGGGTGAGGAGAAAATCATTTATCTTAACAGGAAGTCAATGTATAAAGAATAAAGTTGTTAAATCCTGAAAGGTAAATTATAGCTAATTATTAATCAGTATGGAGGCAATCTCCAGAAAATTTAAAACTTGAAAATTTAAGAAGAGAAATGATTTCTGGAAAAAAATATATATCAGGGTAGGGAAATGGCAGACTATTTCTTTTTATAATAAACTCATTTTAACTTCTTAATATTTTCCTGTGTGCATTTTATTAATTGATACTTTCTAATGATGGAGGAAATAACTTTTAGTATTTAATTTTTAATGCTGGAGAAGAAAAGATAATTGGGAGGCTGAGAGTATAGTTTAATGGAAGAATGCTTGTCTAGGATGCACAAGGTCCAGGATTTGTTCCCCAGCATCAAAGGGGGAAAAGTACTTGGTCTGTCTATAATGAAAATGGTTCAGAATTTCAAACCCTTGTTAGTCATAAATCACTATATGGTAGATTCTATCATGTTCTGGAAACTGGCAAGCTGGCAGATTACATGATATTTCTGTCCCAAACTTCAGAAAGGGAGTTGGAGTTGGTGGGTCACTGTGCAAAAGCCATTGCCTCCTCTGAGTGCCTTCACAGGAGCTGCCACCCATGGACCACCTCAAGGGCAGCCTTATGTTTTCTTGACATGTCCTTTCCAGGCTTAGAGTTGCTGGCACAGGGCTCAAAATCTTTGGGCTATCCTCTTCCCATCTCTTTACCCAACCTTCACCCTAATTTCATGGAAAACATGAAGTAATTAGTCTTATCTCTACTTTCAAGGGATAAAGAAAACCACACCTCCAAATCCCTAATACCATGAGCTTTATTTTGAATGAGAGTCATAATTTTCCCTGCTGTTTTATGACATTTTAGTGGTAAGAAAAGGAGAGACTTTGGCACTGAAGGTGTGCAGATGGCACTTTCCCTGGGAATGAATTAGGGAAAATCAGAAATTGCAAGGTGAGTTTGTTTTTCTCTGCCTCATGAAGCTCTGTGGGTGATTTTAGCCAGCCCTGTGGAAGTGAAGGACAAAAGAATCCCACAACTCCTTGGCTAACTGTCTGAGGGTGTGGGTTGGTGTTAAAATATTAATATGTAGCTCAACCATCAACATAACCCAGGTTCATAATTTGAGGTGAAAGGTGGTCATATGCACCCTTCCCATCTTTGCATTCTCTTCCCCTGGGATCAGGTGACCCTCTCTCCTTTTCCATGTTGCTCTGTCATGCCTAATCCTAGGTCTGAAAGTTGGGGTGGTAAGGATTCAAAGATAAATGAGGGAATACAAGGCTTGAAGATGTGAGGGAGGAATGAGATCAGTTAAACTATTCAGTCTTGGTACATAACTATGGTCAGGTGAAGAATTAGCCACATTTTAAAGGCAAGCTACCCATACCCTCACTCAGCATGCCCCTCAGTCAAATTTTGGGATGCCCAAAGAGTGTTTTGTGGGTGCTCATGACCAGTCCCTTCATCTCCTACTCAAGTTCTCCTAGCAAGATGTTTGCTTCCTCAGCTCCATTAATAAAATAAAGGTGATAATTTTGCCCCATATGAAAGTGGTTGCAATCTCTGAGTATGTCAGGGGAATATGCTCTGTAAAACCAAGGTTTATGGTCATTATCACAGTTTAGTGCTTTGGACAGTATTGTTGTTGTTAGGTGCCGTTGAGTAGGTATCCGATTCATAGTGACCCTCATATGGTTTTCAATGGCTGACTGTTTTGGGATTGCCTTGGGAGTGGATTGCCAGGTCCTTCTCCCTGGACAGTATTAGGAAGTGCTGATAACAATATATTGACTTTAGAAGATATATCCAACACATCATTTAAACAGATTACTGGGAGATCCCAATCTCAACCTAATGGACCAATATAGGTTCATTGGCACAACCTTATGTGCCATTATCACTATTTTAACATATTATACTGAATTTAAATTAAACTCAATTGAAATCTCAAATGATTTATGCTCAGATTTTGGCTCAGTTTAACTATGGCATCTGTGTAGCCTACAGGGACAGATTCAGATCTTGTATGACATGTAGCTGATAAAATTCAGGAGGGTGCTTCAAGAAAAATAATACAAACATATGGATTTAAATTCAATACAGGGTCTTGAAAGAGTCTCACATAAAAGAGAGGTTTGAGCTTAAATTTTATTAGGCCTGTGGTAGATCTGTCTCTAGGTACCTAAGAACCTACATGACCATTCTAAATCAGTTTCCTTATCTATAAAATCAAGACAGTACACATGATTCTATAGAATTAAGGAATAAGCATTATTCTGTAGAATTAAGGAATTTTGTAAAATTAAGTATTTTAAGACTCAAAAATATTCAAATATACAGGGGCCATTAATGATTATGATAAAACTTTATCTTTTCCCGAATTCCGATTAATTATGTATGCATGTGGACAGCGCCCAGTGAATCTAGGGAGTAGATGATGACTGGCCAATAACTTAGACTCTCAGAATTAACAACAAAGCATTGCAGCTCAGCAGTAGTCATTAGATGGGAACTTGGCAAAGCAAGGAAAGTGTGGCACTAAGCTGGGTGAGGGGAATGCAGGTCCTGCTTTCCCCAAGGAATGCAGGATGTCTTGCTGGGGCTTTGGGTCCCCTTACCCGAGTTGCTTAATGAACTGGGCTCAGGAAGAAGGACTGCCCAGAAACAGTTCCCAGTTGCTGGAGGGAGAATGGAGCCGAGAGGAGGCAGAATCCAGGCTTGAGAGAGAGTAGGAAAAGCAATAATGGAAAAATCACAGCTCTGCAGGCAATGGAATCTATTACTCAGAGATTAAAATGTCACAAGTAGTACACGTCAGCTCCAAACCTGGCAAAATGTTTTTCCCATTATAATTTCTCCTCATCACTGACACAGAAGACTAGTTCTTCTAGGGAAAGGGGTGTCTTTCTAACCTTCTATTGTCTCAAAAGTTGCCCCTTATATTTATTTATAATATTAACAATGGCCAATACCAATGAGCATCTATCATGTAGAGGCTATTTGCAACTTGTTATTCCTTCAAAGACCTTGTGAATGGGTAATCTTCATTTGACCTCTGTGTTACAGATGGGGAAATGGAGGCCTGGAGATGTTAAGCAATGCTCAATCTCATAAGGCTGGTAGGAGAAGAACTGCTGGCCTTGAAGTCTTCAAAAGTATCAAGGTCATGAAAGATAAAGTCCTAGAAACTCTTCCAAATTGAAGGACAGATAAAAAGACAGATAACCAACCAACTGCAACTCTGTTCTGGATTTGATATTTTGGCTGAAAAGACATTGTTGGGACAATTGACATGGCTCAATGTAAACAGTGGTGGTATAGCAATGTTAATTTCCTAATGTCAATGGTTGAACTATGGTTATAGTTCAGGTTATATGCAGGGCAATACCCTTGTTTGTCGGAATTACACACTAAAGTGTTCAGAGTGATGGAGTACCATATCAGCAATGTACTATACAATAGTTTAGGAAAATTTATTTATACTTTTTCCTTGCTTTTCTAAAAGTATAATTTTGTTTCAAAATATAAAAATAAAAAGTGAAGAGAGAGAGGGAAAGGAAAGAAAGAAGGAATGAATGAATGCAGGAAGGAAGGAAGGGAAGAAGGAAGGAAGAAAGGAGAAGGAAGGCCTGCCTCATTTGGTTGGGGAGGTGTTTGTGATCATTATGAGCTTTTATTCAGGAGGTTGAAGGCATAAGCCTCAGGTTTTTACTTGAACTTGAACAGCCTCTTTGAAGACTCCTGTAGAGATCTGAGTGGAAATGAGAAATGATGGAGGTGGTGGTGTGGGATCAGATGAATAAGTTTGTACTTTATCCTGCTACTCAGGTAGAAGGATTCATAATTTGATATGTAATCTTTCAGGGGTGTGTGTGTGTGTGTGTAGAATTTTTTATTGGAAATTTTTAATGTACAACTTAATGTGATTCATTTTGACATGCATTTCATTGTGACATTTCCATATATGCATTTTGTTGTACATTTGTGTGTAGAAATTTTTATGGTAGTTCCTTGCACATGCTAAGTAAGCACTCTACCACTGAGCAACATGCCTAGCCCTTGAAATATTTTTAAATGGAGATCCTATCATACATACACACTATTTATGACCTTACTTAATATTCCTTTAAAGCATCACTTTGGATATTAGCTAATAAATCATAATAATTTAGTTACCTAACCCCAGATGAGGGCTGGGATTTAGCTCAGTTGGTAGAGCGCTGCGCAGCAGTCTCTGAGGTCCCAAGTTTGATTCCCAGCACCGCAAAAATGGGAGAAGGGCCTGGCAATCCCAAAACAGTCAGCCATTGAAAATCCTATGGGGGTCGCTATGAGTTGGATACTGACTTGACGGCACCTAACAACAACAACAACAATAACCCCAAATGGGATTCAATTTGATATTTCTTGATCCACCCTCAGATTTTTGGCTTATTATTGTGCCTCAGTGAGAAAGGAAAAAAGGGAAGACCTATTAGATTATTCCCGGGAGATCTTGTACTATTTGCACTTTTTCATGAATAGAACCGGGCTAACAGGAGGAAGTATTGAGTAGCAACTAAGGTTACCCTTCTGTACTAGGGGTTGAATTCAGGGCCTCATGCAGACTAGGCAAATGCTCTACAACTGAGCTGCACCTATGGCCCCTTTTTTATTTTTTATTTTGAGACACAGTCTTGCTAAATTGTGCAGGCTGTCTCCAGCCTCTAATGCACAATCTTCCTGCCTCAGCTTCCCTTACAGATGTAGGTGTGTCTTCTGATTTTTTTGTGGTGCCTTGTACTTGCTAGGCAAGCACTCTACCACTGAGTTCCATCCCTAGCCCTTGAAACGTTTTTAAAAATGGAGATCATACCATAAAACTGTTTATGACTTTACCTTCCTAATCACTGGGATGAAAACAGGCCTGTTTACTTTTCTAAGGGGTAGCACAATTTAGCCCCTGATGGCAATCTTCCTGAGAAGCAGCTTTCTCAACTGTCTGAAAATCACCAGGGTGTCTTTCATGGTGCTGGTCCAGATTATGGTGCTGGTCCAGATTATGAACATGAAGTGCTCAGCATCACAATGGAGCACAACGATCTCTCTACAGGAGCCGTGAGCATCATCACTTTGTTTTCCCTGATCTTAGCATGGATCCTTCAGCACCTGTGGAATGCTCACCTAATGTTGGTTCTGTGTAGTTCTTCTTTCATCTTGGTTTGGGTGGGGCTGAACAGCTAGAGGAAGGAGAGATCTGGGGTTTCGCCACTGTGGGAAAGGAAAAATAGGGAGGCAAACACAGACTTGACCATTAAACTCTCTACTCTATAGATATCTTATCTGACCGCTAAGTGGGTACTGGGACTGGAATTTAGCGCAGTTGGTAGAGCTCTACTCTGCAGTCTCTGAGGTCCAGAGTTCAAATCTCAGCACTGCAAAAATGGGAGAAGGACATGGCAACCCACTCCAGAGGCAATCCTGAAAGAATCAGCCATTGATAACCCTATAAAGGTCACTATGAGTCAGACATGATCCGAAGGTAACTAACAACAACAACAAGTATTATCCCCACTTCTTAGATGAGAAAACTGAGGCCCAGAGAGTTTAAGTAACTTGCAGGGTCACACAGATACCAGGTGCTGGATCAAGAAGGTCTCTGTGGTGAGTCCAAGAACTTCTCATGACAATTACAGAAATATTGCACATGCCCATGAATAGGAATTATAAAAGCACTTATAAGGTGGCATCGTTAGAGGATAGGATGCTGGCTACTTCTCTTTCATTTACAACTTTCTACTTCTTTGCTGAAACTCATTATTTTTTATTTAAATTATCCTAAGACTTTGAATATGGGGGTAGGGCTCCTGTAAGAATTACAAGAAAAGTTCACATACTACCTCTTGGGTAGAGCTACAAAAACAATTGTGCTGTTCATCCTCACTTGGGATCTTAGCAGCAAGCACTCACCTGTCCCTAACAGTCCCATCTGTCTCCTTCAATAACAGATTTTCTAAATATTAGCTTTTTAAAAAACATTATCTTTCTCTCTCTTTTTCCCCCCTCCATTTCTAAAAGCCCACACAAATGAGCAGGTATCAACTTCTCCTGGGAGTATGTGTGTTGCAAACTCTGGGTCCCTCCAGTCCTGAGAGGTGTGATGGATGTCCCTGTGATGAAGAGTTCTCAGAAGAATCACAGAGGGTTGGGCTGTTTTGTTTGTTTTCCTGAGCTGTAGAATATTTTATTCTCAAAGTAGTAGGGGATTTAGCTCAGCTGGGAGAACGCCACTCTGCAGTCTCTGAGGTCCTGGGTTCGATTCCCAACACCACAAAAATGGGAGAAGGACATGGCAATCCACTCACTCCCAGGGCAATCCTGAAACAATCAGCCATTGAAAACCCTATGAGGGTCGCGATGAGCCAAACACAACCTGATGGCACCTAACAACAACAACCTCACCATACCTATCCTTTCCAGCCAATTTCAAAGTTGTTCCTCTAAGAAATTAGAAAAGTCCCTATAAAGGACCATAATAAAACCTCTCTCAAATCATCTAACTTTCTGGATCCTGTTAAAAAGCTGTCTTTTTCATAAAGAATCTCCAGCTTCCTTCATTCTAAAAATCTTGGACAGATTTTGGCGTCTAATCCCATCAGATCTCAGAAGCTAAGCAGGGTCCAATTTGGTTAGTATTTGGATGGGAGACCACCTGGGAACACCTGTAGGCTTGCTGTAGGCTTGGGAGATGGACCTGGTACCCACCCCCCCAAAAAAAAATCAGCCATTGAAAAGGCTATGAATAGCAGAGAAGCACTGACAATACTGTGTCACCTATTGTATGCAGGGTTGCTATGAGTCGGACATGGACTCCATAGCAACTCTGGCTTCCTCACTCTAAAAACCTTGGGCAGATTTTGATCTTATCTCATAAATTCACGTGAAATGTTTACTATTCGAAGTAACTGGTATTCTCAATGTTTGCCCAATTGAGCATTTTAGCTTCATGGAGAGCCCACTGAAATCTCCAACTCGCCACATCTACACTGGCCATGGAACCTACTGATTATATAGTGACTTCTGGGAATTACGGCATTGCCACTTTGCATCAGGTGACTCTGCTGGGCTGTCTACAACTACCACGCCAAGCCAAAAGCATGCAATATGGTTGAGATCTAAGGAAACAGGTGGCCCAACCTGTGAACATGGCTCTGTTGGGAAGCTTCACATTGGGTGTCTGATGTCCTGTCCAGTCGTCGTGAATGCAAGACACAGCAAATAAAACCACAGAAATGAAAGCAGGAAGGGGAAGAAGAGGAAGAGGAAAAAGTGGAAACAACACGACTTTGAGGATAGACTTGCTAAGTAAGAACAATAGTTTCTCCTCCTTGAAATACACCAGATTCAAGCAACTGGAGTTGCCATGGTTTCCTGGGTAGTTTTCCATTTCTTCATGAAGCCTGAATGTGTAGCCGTGGAAATGATTTTCTTGACTAATTCACTGTACATATGTACATAAAAACCTCTACCTTTTGGTGTCTTGAGTATATTGTTATATATTGTATTTTTATTGTTTTTATTTTTTTTGTAAGTGGAAAGATACCAATACCAATGTCTTAAAATGAATTCATAATCTTCTTTCCCAAATCTACTCTTTTTCATGTGTTGACAATGTGTGTTTTGGGGCTCATCATCTCAATTCTTTGATTTCTCCCAATCTTTTGCTGGTCTGTCAACCTATTTGCCAGATCTTATCAATTCTATCTCCACAACACAGCATCAGTATATCAGGGTTGGTAATACTCCTGTCACAGAACAATACCTTGCCACCCTTTGCCCCTATCAGACATCACTAATCAATCACTGCATTCTTTCCCACTTACTATGAGCAAGGTTACAAGCAGTGGTAGCTCTATTCCTTTTCCATTGCATTTTCCATTGTACAGATGAGAAAACTGAGGTTCAGAGAGAGGGAGATATACCCTGGCCTCCCTTTTTCCTCCAGCCTTCTCATCTTTCTTTATGGTCACACACTGAGAGAATGCAGATGGAGCCAGTGGGCAGCACCGCTGCAGAAATGTCATTTCCAAGGGCCAGCCCCTTGTGGTGTGGAGGAAAAGGAGTAAGGCAGGAATAGGATCTGAGACCAGACCGTGGTTGGCAAGAAGCCTTTCCTGATCTTATAGGCAAAATGAATCTGTCCTGGCTCTGAAGGCCCATACCATCCAATCTAGAAAACTTTGTTTGCATTTAACACTTTTTATCCTATAGTTGTATATCGGTAGGTGCATACATTATATGTTTGTGAGCCTTTTCCCCTTTGGTCTATGGGCTCTACGGGTCTGTTGGGTTAGACACAGTGGAATCATTATCATTTCTGTCATCATACCTGGCCCCATGCTTTCCTCAATAAATATTTATTGAGTGATGAATGACATGTATTCAATGCTTTGCCTCTCAGAACTGGGGTGTGTGGCAGAGTGCCACGCCACAAGACAAACACCTGATATTCCCCTAGAGAGTCAATTTCACAGCAAGGTAATTTTAAACATCATCTTTCCATGAACACACCACAAATATGGAGTCAAACATAAGATTTACATGATTTTCTTGTAGGTAAAATAAATTATTTCAAAAGAAAAGTTAGGGTCTTCATACATTCATTTCTTTCTTTAATTCTTCAACAAAGCATTGACTCAGCATGTTATATATGCACTGCTCTAGCCCTGGAGAACGCAAAAGTGAACTAGACAGATGAGATTTCCATCTTCAGGGAGCTTACAGTCTAGCACAAATGTCAACAAACCTGTTCTATAAATGACAAAGCAGCAAATGTTTCAGACCTCATGAGCTGAACATTCCTTGTCATGCTATTCAACCCTGCCTCTGTAATGTGGACATTATGTAAACAAATGAGTGCTGATATAGTCCAATAAAACTGTATCACAAAACAGGTAGACAAAAGAAAAAAGTCAAATACATAAAAAATAGATTAAATAGGTGGTGACCAGGGGAAGGTGAGCAGGGGAAACGGGAAGAAGTAAATAAAAGGATGTAAAGTTGCAGTTATGTAGCAATGTAAATGTATAGCCTGAGGATTATAATCAATAATATTGTACTGTATACTGGAAATTTGCTAAGAAAGTACATTTTTAATACTCTTAGACACACAAAGAAAGGTAACTATACGAGATGATGGATATGTTAATTTGCTTGACAATAGCAATTACTGCACTATGTATATATATACATCAAAATATCATGTACACCTTAGATAAATATGATTTAAAAAATGAAAAAACATGCAGCAAGCTGGATGTGGCCAATAGACCATAATTTGCTAACTCCTGGTTTAGCAGAAAAACCCAACATTAGGTATTCTAGGATGACATATTGGTTCGGAATAATATAAGGTGTTTCATGGGCAAAGTGAAGTTAAGGCGCTCGGTCCAAGAGTGGGGCTGGTTCCAGGGTATGAAATCCTTTAGTCATGCATGGTCCAATCTCAGAAGAGATACCAACTTTGGTTTAACGTTCTGGGTCACAGTCTTAAAATTCTTAATAATATTGTCTTTGAACCTATACTGTGTAGTCAGATGGGGCTACAGAGCAGGCATGGGCACAGAAGAGGGACTCTGCATTAGAGTACACACGATGCTGTAGTTTGGACCATGTGTTCAGGGCTTAGTCCCCAAGGTTAGTATTAATGAGAGGTAATGGAACTTTTAGGTAGAGGGCCCTTGTGAGAGGTCCTTAAATTACTGGGGGTGTTCCCTTGAAGGGGGGTTATAATAAGCCAGCCCCTTTCTCTTCCTCTCTTTTTTTCCCTGCCATGAGCTGAGCAGTTTTTTTTTTTTCCTTCCCTGTGCTTCAGCCGTGCTTTGCCACAGGCCCAGAGAAAAGGTGGCCAACCAACCATGGACTGGAAACTCCACAACAGTGAACCAAAGTAAAACTTTTCTCTTTGTAAATTAATAATCTCAGACATTTTGTTACAGTAACAGGAAGCTAATACACATGTGCACACTCAGCTCACCAGCGTGGCAGCAGGCAGCTGAACAACAGCTGGCCTTGCTATCTGATACGCACACACATGCATGCACCTCTCCTAGGCACAGGATTTGAGACCATGATGAGTGGGACCTGGGTCCAGTGGTGACCTTAGGTGCAGCAGTAATAGCAGATGCAGGGACAACAGCTGTGGGTAAGAGGAAAGTTCCACTGAGGGGCAGTGCTGGGACACATCATGGGACATCAACTTGCCTATCTGTCTCCAGAGCCTGTGTCTGCAGCATCTGTACAAATGTTAACTCTCCAGTTTGAGTACCAGGATAGAAACTGCTGGCACTCATGTAGAAAATTTTCTCACTACTTTATTACAAAATAAGAGTGTTCACATGGACATTGCAATAAAGCATGTGGGGGCATGGTGGTGCACGCCTATAATTCCAACACTTGGGAGGCTGAGACAGGAGGATTATGAGTTCAAGACCACCTTGGGCTATATAGTGAGACTTTTTCTCAAAAAAAAAAAAAAAAAAAAAGAAAGAAAAGAAAAAAAGAAAAAATCTTCAAAGAGTGTAGAATACCTGGTTTTGAAAACTGTTGCAACATCACAAACTAAATTTCCACAGGCTTAAAAACAGAAATTAAATTTACAGATTGTCCTATTTGACAGAATAGAACACTATATTCATATAAAGTTTGAATTGATAATTAACAAGAAAAAATTAATTTTCCTTGTGTTTGAAAATACAGCAGTAACAGACATAAAAAGGCATCTAGAATTTTATAAAAACCATGAAGCCCCTCTTGGTTTCCTGAGTGACTTCTACAAGTTGTAGGAAGTCTCAGAGGAAATAATCATTAACATTAAAATATTAAAATTTATATGTAAAACTCAATTCAGACTTACATGAAACTGATTTGTGTGAAGAGTTAAATCTTTTGAGAAAATAGTTTGCAGGAGTCATCACTCTAGAGTTACTGAAATTTATATTTCAAAGTAATTTATTACATCAATTTAACATTAAGGTGCTAACTGTACCAATTTTACCTAGTGAATAAATATGCAGGAAAATAAGCCAGAAAAATCTTATGATTAATCATAGTATCACAAAAATGGAAAATATTATTATCTATGGTATTACACAAAATTATGACATGAAAAGTATTTCTTTGGTATTTAAAATTTTGTTATTCATATAATACTATTGGGGCTGGGATTTAGCTCAGTTGGTAAAGGGCTGCGCTGCAGTCTCTGAGGTCCAGAGTTCAATTCCCAGCACCGTAAAAATGGGAGGAGGACTTGGCAATCCACTCCCAAGGCAATCCCGAAACAGTCAGCCATTGAAAACCCTTTGGGGGTCACCATGAGTCGGACACTGACTCGACGGCACCCAACAACAACAACAACAACATAATACTATTATTCTTATTACCTTTTATGTTGCTGTTAGGTGCTGCTGAGTTGGATCTGATTCATAACAACTCTATGTACAACAGAACAAAACATTACCCAACACTGTGCTGTGCACTTGATCATTTTATGTTTGAACCCATTATTGCAGCCATTATATTTCTACTCATTTTGAATGGTGCCACATCAGCAAAAGGAGGTCCCAGGGGCTTTACTCCATTCTTGTCATTAAAGTCAACTCTACTTTGAGGAGGCAACTCTTCCCCAGTCAATTCTTGAGTGCCTTCCAGCCTGGGGGGATCATTTTTCAGCATTATATCTGACAGTGCTTCTCTGCTATTCATGGGGCTTTCAGTGGATAATTGTTTTGGGAGTAGGCTTCAAGGTACTTCTCTCTAGTCTGTCTTAGTCTGGAAACTCTACTGAAACTTGTCTGCCATGGGTGGCCCTGCTGGTATCTGAAATATGGGTGGCATAGGTTTCAGCATCACAGCAACAAGTAAGCCCTCACAGTTCAACAAGTTGACAGACATATGAGGGATTACATTCTATAAGTATTAAATATTTAAAGATTTGTTATTCATGTATCACTATTATTATTGCCTCTTTTAAGTATTAAATATTTTTAAATGAAAATCTTTATGTTTTAGTAACTTTCCTTTCCCTAATCCTTGCTTTTTGAACAAGGTACCCTGTACTTTCATTTTTCACTTGGCCTTGACAATTATGGGCAAATTTTGCTGGGGAATTGAGATGGCCTAAAAGCAAGGGGAGATCATCTCCTCAGAGCAGTGGCTCTCAAAGTATAGTCTCTGAACCAGCAGCATCAGCATCACCTGATGTCTTAGTTAGCTCAGGATGCTGTAACAAAACACCTGAGACTGGGTGGCTTAAAAACAAACATGTATTTCTCATACTTCTGAAGGCTGGGAAATCCAAGGTTAAGGAACAAGCAGACTCACTGTCTGGACAGGGTCCTCTTCCTGGTCCATAGATCACACCTTCTTGCTATATCCTTGGGTGATAGAAGGGCCAGGCAACTCTATGGGGCCTCTTTTGTAACAGCACTAATTTCACTCATGAAGGTTCTTCTCTCAAGACCTAATAATGACCCAAATAACCCACCTCCTAACACCACAGGACTTGGACTACTGGTGGTGGAGCCAATGAATTGGGTCTGACTCATAGTGAGCCTATGTTCAACAAAATGGAACGCTTACCAACACTGGCGCCATGGCTGGCACTATGTCAGTGCTTCTCTGCTATTCATGGGGTTTTCACCAGCTGATTGTTTGGGGAATACTTTAGGAGTGGGCTTCCAAGTCCTTCTCCCATTTTCACAATGCTAGGGATTGAACCCAGGGCCTGAGACAATACAGAACAGCACTCTACCAACTGAGCTAAACCCCAGCCCCTAGATATCAACATATGAATTTAGGGGAGAACAGAACATTCAGACTACAGCACCTGGGATCCTAGAAAGGCACATTCTCAGGCACTCTGGAGGTGAACCATTGAAAATACAGTCAGTCAGAAAATACAGAAAATTTTCAATTTTCAATGGCTGACTGTTTCGGGATTGCCTTGGGAGTGGATTGCCAGGCCCTTCTCCCATTTTTGTGGTGCTGGGAATTGAAATCGGGGCCTCAGAGACTGCAGCGTAGCGCTCTACCCACTGAGCTAAATCCCAGCCTGACTGTAAACTCTCCAGGGGATTCTGATGCCTACTCAAGTTTGAGAACCTCTGCTCTAGGGGACATAGAAGTCCAATGTGTGTGTTGGAGGTGGAGAGAAAATGGAGGTTTTGAAAACAGAAGTAGAAGCAAAGTCTTTACACAGGTTACAAGACCCTGAAGCATCAGTATAGCATAGCCCATCACTTTCCTGACCTTGCCTCCTACCATTCTCCTCTGAAGCCACACTGATATCCTCACTTTCCATCAACATGGTAGGCACTCTCTGGCCTTGGGGCCTTTGCATCAGCAGTCTGTTCTTCTCAGAAGACGTTTACCTGGAACTTTCCTGCATTCTTTGGGCATCTGCTTAACATCACTTTCTCAGTAAAGTCTTCCTTAGCCATTCTACTTAAAATTGCTCTCGCTGCACACACATACATGTCTCTGTTCTCTTTCCCTGTTTTATTTTTTCCATTGCACATATCAACACCTAATATATTATATTGCTTTCTTATTTCTTAGGTTAATTATCTATCTGCCCCCATTTCCCACTGGAATGCTAGTTCCATGAAGTAGTAGTTTTGTTGTTTGATATCCTGATATATCCTCAGGGCCTGAAAGTGCCTGGCAGAGAGGGAACATTCAATGAATATCTATTGATTGAAGACAGAAATTACAGAGGCATTGATCAAATAAGTACATGACTGTAATTAATAAGAAAAGAGTTTTTGTCACTGGATTAACAAAGTTACTAGCAGTTGTTTTTAACTTGGAGCTATGAGCTGGGTTTAGTCACTGAGGTAGAGACCAGTAAGGCTCTGGGAAAGAGAAATCCACACATTCCTCCGCTTGCTCTTTTTCTGCAGTCGGGGCCAGTTGACCATTCTGGTGAATGGACTGTGAATGTAGGAGGTGTGTGTAAACGCCACGCCAAGATAGTTAGAGAACAGTCTCTTTCACTTCTTTCATCTCATTTGGCTGTGACCAAGGAAGCCTCATGATGAGCCACAAGGTACAAACAGCACGGATCCTGGCTGGGCATGGTGGTGCATTCCTGTAATTCCAGTGACTTGGGAGGTGGAGGCAGGAGGATCCCAAATTTGAGGACAGAGGCAGGCTGCATAACTTAGATTCCACCTCAATTTAAAAAAGAAAAAGGGGGCTGGAAGGACAACTCAGTGGCAAAGCACTTGCAAAGTATGTGCCAGGCCATGGGTTCAGCCTCCCAGTACCACACACAAAAAACCAAATAACAATAATGACAATAAAAATCCAGCCTGGATCCTGAGTCAATGCCTAGAGAAAAGCTTCCCTAGGCTTTCTGGGAGGGAGAAAGAAGCCACCATTGGAAGAAATCATTGAGGTCCGGGGACTGATTTGTTATTGCATCATTGTCTAGCCTCACCTGCATAGCCTATTAGAGGCACTAGAACAAGCAGAGATAAATTTGTAACAATTGAGTCTTCTGAATAATTATTTTATGAAGGGTAAGTATTTGGTAGACTTAACGAAGTACCAGTAACTTTGCTCACAAGTATATAAAAATACTGCCTTGACAATGACCTACATGGAAAACATTAAAACAGTAAAATGAACACATACACGTGTACAGATAAGAGACAGACTTCTCAAGTACGGGCTGGGGTATCAGTCTGTCAGGGTCTAAACCTCTGCTCTCTTGCCTACTGACCTTGAATAAGAGAAGGAGCACCTTTGAACCTCAGGACCTCAGCTGTAAGTAATGACAATGATACTAGATACCTCATAGAGCTGTTGAAGGATCAGACAAAGTAAGATATAGAAAGTGCCAGGTTGGCACCTCATTCAGGAGGTGTTAGTTATCATCATCATCATCATCATCATCATCCTTGAAAAATACACATGAAAGCCTGGAAAGATGTGAAGAAATAGCATATTATCCCACGGCCAAGGCTTCATCTACAGACCTCCTAATCCAGGGGTTCCTATATCCTGGGCCATGTTCTTAACTACTGTTATGTTATTGTTAGGTGCCATTCAGTAGGAGTCTGACTCATAGTGACCCTCATAGGGTTTTCAATGGCTGATTGTTTTGGGATTGCTTTTGTACATCCTCCCATTTTTGGGGTGCTGGGGATCAAACCCAGGGCCTCAGAGAGTATGGAGCAGTGCTCTACCAACTGAGCTAAACCCCAACCCAAGGACTTTTATGATTTAGATATAAATATTTCCCAAAGGCCATGCATTTGAATATCCCCAGGACATTCCCCAGGTGGTGTATGGCTACCGTTTATGTTGCTGAAAAAATGTATTATCTATCTGCCCCCATTGGTGGTGAATTCCCTAGAGGTTATGGAACTTTGCCAGGCAGGCTTGAGCTCGGTGGAAATGAGCCACTGGGTGGGCCTTTGGAAGTTTTTGTCTGGACTCCTGGTTCCAGTAAGCTCTCTCTGCTCTCTACTTCCTGATCACAAAGATGTAAGGCCTTCTGCCACAGGCCTTGCTGCATGCTGCCATCATGCCAGCCCCACTGCCATTATGGACAGACAGGTCCTCTAACCAAGAGCCCCCAATAAATACTTCCTTCCATTAGTTTGCTTTGGTTAGTTTCTCTGCCACAGCAATGTACCACCAGACTAATACAAGGGCCAAATAAAGCAGGACTATTTACTTATAAATGGGAGGCAGGAACAGAAGAAAGGGCAGAATCAGACTCTTCCTTTTCATTCTCCCCCACACAATGCCAATGTCCTGTCAGGCTCACATAGTTCCTTTGATATAACTGAAATAACAATAATGATAGTAATAATAATAACAGCCCTCACAGTTAGATAGTGTTCTCTGTGTGCCAGGCACAGTCCTAATCGGTTTACATTTATAAACTCATTAATTCTTTACAGCAACTCCATGAGCTAGGCACTAATTTTATCCCCACATTATACCACATGAAATAGATGCACAGAGAGATTAAGTAACTTACTCAAGGTCACAGCTAGTGAGCAACGAAGCTGGGATCTGAACCATGCAATCTGACCAGAGGGGTAGAGATGAATCCTAAGATAGGAGTTATGAAGACCTGACATGAATCTCAATTCAAACACAAACTAATCAATTGACTTTGAGACAACTTAGCTTTTGCTGTCATGATTTCTCTATCTCTGAAATTGTTGTTATTGTTGTTAGTTGCCATCGAGTCAGGTCCAACTCATAGCGACCCTATGTACAAAAGAATGAAATACTCCCCAATTCTGTGCCAGGCACAAGATCTTTTTTATGTCAAAGTCCATTGTTGCAGTCACTATGTGAATCCATCTAGTTGAGGGTCTTCCTTTTTTTTTTGTTGATCTGCCATTCTCCCAAACATGATGTCCTTCTCCAGGGATTGGTCCCTTTTGACAACATACATAAGACACAGTCTAGTCATCCTCACTTCCAAGGAGCACTCTGGTTGCATTTCTTTTAGAACAGATCTGTTGGTACTTTTGGCAGTCCATGGTATATTCTCCAGCACCATAATTTAAAAGCATCAACTCTTCTCCTGTCTCCCTCATTCAATGTCCAGCTTTCACAACCATATGATGCAACTGAAAATGTCATGACATGAGTCAGGTTCACCTTCTTCTTTAAGGTGACATCTTTACTTTTCAACACTTCAATGAGGTCTTTTGTGACGGCTTTTCTCAATGCAATATGCCTTTTGATTTCTTGACTGCTGCTTCAATGGGTGTTGGTTGTAGAACAAAGTAAAGCAAAATCTTGGACAACCTCAATCTTTTCTCCATTTATCATGAAGCTACGTATTGATTCAATTGTAAGGATTTTTGTTTTGCTGATATTGAGGCGCAATCCACACTGAAGGCTGTGCTCTTTGACCTTCCTCAGTAAATGTTTCAAATCCTCTTCACATTCAGCAAGTACAGTTGTGTCATCTATATAATGCAGGTTGTTAATGAGTCTTCCTCCAATCCTGATGCCACATTCTTCTTCATAAAGTCCAGCTTCTCAGATTATTTGCTCAGCATAAAGATTGAAGAGGTATGGTAAAAGGATATAGCCTTGATGCACACCTTTCTCAACTCTAAACCAGGCAGTGTTATTTTGTTTAGTTTGAATGACTGCTGCCTGGTCCATGTACAGATTCTTCATGAGTAAAATTAACAAGGCTAACCTACTCCCAAAAGGCTGCAGCCATACCACTGTGGCATCTGATCCTGTCAGATCTTGGAAGCTAAGCAGGGTTGAGCCTGGTAGTACTTGGATGGGAGACCACCTGGGAACACTAGGTGCCGTAGGTTTGGGAGAAGGACCCGGCAACCTACTCTCCCCACCAAAAATCAGCCATTGAAAACCCTATAAATAGCAGAGAAGCACAACAATAGTGTTTTGCCTGTTGTATGTAGGGTCACTTTGAGTCAGACACTGACTTGATGGCACCTAACAACCACAAATAACCTACTCCTAAAACAATCAGCCATGGAAAATCCTGTGAATAGCAGAGAAACGCTGTCAAATATAGTGCTGGAAAATGAGCCTCCCAGGTTGGAAGGCATTGAAAAGATGACTGGGGAAGAGTTGTCTCCTCAAAGTAAAGTCAACCTTAATGACAGGAATGGAGTAAAGCCCCAGGGACCTCCATTTGATGATATGTCATGACTCATGACAAGAAGGAACAATGGTAAATATTCATTAATAATGGGAATGTGGAATGTACATACTATGAATCTAAGAAAAGTAGAAAGCATCAAAAGGGAAATGGAGTGCATAAACACCCACATTCTAGGCATCAGTGAGCTAAAATGGACTGTCATGAACCATTTTGAATCAGATAATCATATGGTCTTCTATGCTAGGAATAACAGATTAAAGAAAAATTAGTTTGCATTCATCATCAAAAAAGACATCTCAAGATCTGTCCTAAAGTACAATGTTGTCAATGATAGAATAATATGCATACACCTACAAGGAAGGGCAGTTAATATGACTCTTATTCAAATTTATGTACCTACAACTAAGGCCACAAATGAAGATAGGGAAGATTTTTACCATCTCCTGCAATATGAAATAGATTGAATATGCAAGCAGGATGTACTGATAATTGCTTTTGACTGGAATGCAAAAGTTAGAAACAAAGAAGAAGGCTCAATAATTCAACAACATGGCCTTGTTGACAGAAACAATGCTGGAGACCACATGATAGAATTTTGTCAAACCAATGACCTTTTCATTGCAAATACATTTTTTCACCAACAATAACGGTGACCAAAAACATGAAGTCACCAGACAGAACATACGGGATCTAAACTGACTACATTTGTGGCAAAAGACAATGGAAAAGCTCAATATCAAAAGTCAGAATAAGACCAGGTGCTGGTATTGGATCAGACCATTAGCTGCTCACATGTAGGTTCAAACTGAAGATGAAGAAAATTAGAACAAGTGTATGAGACCCAAGATATGACCTTGAGTATATCCCACCTGAGTTCAGAGACCACCTCAAGAACAGGTTGATGCCTTAGACACAAATGATAGAAGACCAGACAAGTTGTGGCATGACACCAAAGACATCGTTCATGAGGAAAGCAACAGGTTATTAAAAAGAAAGGAAAAAAAGAAAAAATCTCTGAAATTAGAGTAAATAAATAATAATATCTACCACATGAGAGTAGGTGCTTAAGGCTAATTGGGATCATGTACATGAAGTACCCTTTTTCTGACCAGAGTAGATGCTCAGTAAATGGTTCACTATTGTGTGATAATGACCTAAGTCATGCAGCCCAAACTTCCCCAGGTGTCTGGTATAGGGTCTTGCCATGATAGGACATTTGGTATGTCTCTTCTTCTCCTCATTGGAATTTATAGGGAGGCCTCCTCCACAGCCCAGCTGTAACAAAATTCCTGTAATTATTAACTTATAAGGAGAAAGGGTTTATTTCACCTCACTGTTTTAGAGGGTCCAGTCCATCATCAGATGGACCCACTGCTTTTAGACTTCTGGTGGGTGTGCCTAACAGCAAGGATGGGGAACAAGTTGTGGAGCAAACAGCTTATCTCATGGCCAGGAAGCAAAAGAAGAACGGAGGAAAAGGAAGAGACCAGGGGACCCCAAACTCCATGGACATCCCCGAATGTTCCTCCACTTAAAGCTTCTACCACTCCCCCCTTTTTTTGAGACAGAGCTGCCACCTAACTCAGGTTGTTTACCACCTTTCACCAGTACCACTCTGGAGACCAAGCCTTTAACAGATGGGCTTTTGGAGGATCTTCAACATCCAAACTATAGCATCAGCTACCTGAAAACAGCCCAACTCTCTTGCCCTTGCCATTCCCAGAAGCTGCCTGCTGAGACTTCTTCTTTGGCTTAGGCTACCCTGACCTCCACCCATGGGTAAGAGAGAGAGTACTTACAATTCATGAAGTCTCTGCTGTTTGCACACATGCCCTGCTATGCCTCTTGCTCCTCCATGCATTAACCCTGAGGTGAAAGCTGCTACCACAGGGTTTCCAAATCAGTCTCAACAATGAACGTGTTCTGCACAGTTGCAGAATTGTGGCAGCTCAGTCCGCTTTATAGTTCAGATTCCAATTCTTTGAAAATCCACAAGCCCTGAATGACAGCAATATGTTAGGGAGTGGAGGTGGATGGGTGGAAGGATCCTTTGGTCCTACAGTTGGATATGGCCTTAGAATTGGCTTCCATCCATCAAAGAGCAGAATTTGAACAAATGGGAGTTTGAATTTCAAATTGACTCTTCTTAGCAATTTAGGCGTCATCTCATATGCAAAACAGAGAAGGCGTCAGTGAGCAGAGCATAGGAGAGAGGTTCACAGGCAGGAAAGGCTGAGGAAAATGCACAAGGAGGAGGACAAGGACTGTCCTTCAAAGTTGCTCTTCTTACAGGGTAAAATGGAGGAGAGTCATCGTGCTAGCACCTCTGGACTGGGCCCCTTTCTATTGGCTACTGTGAATCTCTTGATTTGGGGGAAACTGGCATGTTTCCAATTTCAGTTTGACCACATGGCACCTAGCAGAAGTGACTCCATTCTGGTTTTGTCTGGTTTGTTGGGTTCTAGTGCAGGAGCTCAATCCGAAACTATGGCCTCCAGGGAATTTTATTTAACAGGCTTGATGCTGGGGTGTATTGATATAGATGATGCCATCATAGCTCAGGGACTCATTTCTCCCTAGTGGCCACTGTGGGTTTTACCAGATAGAGCAAAGGGCAGCAGAAGAGCCAGGAACAGAGGTTAGCAAACTAAAGAGCATGTCCTGGGAAATGGCTCTCTGTAGAATTGAAACAATTTATCAAACATTTTGGGTCCTTCAGAGATGGCCCTGCTTTCATCTCTCTCTCACAACTTCCTGTTTCTATCATTTAAATCTTCCTTCCCTCTTTCACTATGCTTATCTCCCTTTTTTTCCTGGTCTGTCTCTTTTGCTCATTCTTGCTACCATCTCCTTCTCTTTTCTTATCTGTCTGGTCTTCCATAGTGGGCTGGGGTTTAGCTCAGTTGATAGATTTCTTGCTCTGTACGCTCTGAGGCACTGGGTTTGATCCCTAGCACCACAAAACTGGGAGAAGGACCTGCACAGAACAATCAGCCATCGAAAACTCTGTGAGTAGCAGAGAAGCATTGCCAATAGCATAGGGCATGACACAGAGTCGGGGAGTGTTTCGTTCTGTTGTACACAGGGTCACTAAGACTCAGACCTGACTTGATGGCACCTAACAACAACAATGGTCTCCCATATGTATTGATTATGTATGGAGTGGCCATTTTTAACAACACAGATGATGCCTATTTAATTTGAGTTTTTGATAAACAGCAAATATGTGGGACATACATTAAAAAATTATTTGTTTTTTACCTGAAATTTAAATTTAACTGAGTGTCCTATATAAATCTGGCAGCTGATCTCTAGCTAATTTTAGTTCAATATGGGCCTCAAATAATGTCTGTCTTGTGCTATCAGTGACTAGCTCTTAGAAATAAAAAGATGGCCACATATGCTCTAGGATAAACTTTGTAAAACTTTTTTTTTTTTTTTTTTTTTTTTTTTTTTTTTTTTTAAAGCATGGAGCCCAAGTCTGCCTGAAACTTGCTATGTAAACTAGGCTGGCCTTGAATTTACAGTGATCCTCCTGCCTCAGCTTCTGAGTCCTAGGATTTTGATGTGTGCCACTACCACACCTGGCTTTGTAACTCTTTAAAAAAAATATGCTTAACCAACTTTTCTTGAACACCCCAGAGGGCAGATAGTTCTTGGTCTCTTGCTTTTGCATGATGCCCATGTCTTCAGGAAGTCCTTCTTTGAAGGCAGTTGGTCTCCCTAGGGTATTGCCAAGCCTGCCCCTGCAGTAACATTCAAAAGGGGAAGACTCTAGAACTTCAGACGTGAAGACTCTAAGGCAGCCAAAGGCCACTAGGAATGTCAGGCCTCTGTTGCAGAAAAAGTTAACTTTTGTAAGGGACAGGAGCCAGGAGGATGTATTATAAGGTTTCCTTTCATTATTATATCTTTGCATTATATTTGCTACATTCTCAGGACTGAAGGATGGAGGCACAGAAAGGACTCTTTTCTGGGGCTCCTTTGTTTCTCTTTGGGAGTAACGTTTACAAGAGAAGGAGTGATACAAGGCAGTCCCCAGGTGACCGCTAAGGCCTTACCTCCCTGCCGCAGGCACTTTCCTGTCTGCCGTGTTTCAACAAACACAGCAAAGCACTTGAAGGTCAACAAGTTGCTGGAAGTCAGTAAGACCAAGGGCTGGTGTGGGATGCGTCCAGCTCCTACACTGAGCAATTCCTGGAACCATCGGGCTCAGAAATCCCGTAAGAATAGCCCCTCTTCCCCAAGGCCCTGATGTGGCCTGCAGCCAGGCGCTGCCATTTCTCAGTGGGCTGGTCCAGGCCAGGCTTTGTGCTCTCCCAGCTGGAGGGCCGCCATCCTTACTGAGTGTATTTCCAAGAAAGCAGTTGACAGGCTTGGCAGTGCTATTCCTGGAAATGTTCAATAGGCCATCGTCTGGCAGGGGCTGCTGCTGATGGATGGGTCTGAAGGGGGACCACGTGCTCAGCGCCATCCTATTCCCAGGTGCCTCTGAGTAGCAGCCATCTCCAAATACCATGGGGTGTCAGCTGGCGGGGGCCACGGGCCTCTGTGGAACTTGCTTCCTCCCTGGCAGGGCAGCTGCCAGCAGGCTTGCTGCTAAATGAAGACAGGCGTCCTGTGACTATAAATTATCAAACACATCAGCTCCAGCTGATGCGCTGCATGGCTGGCAGTAAACTCCTCAGGGGACACAGCCAGAGGGCATTCTGGACAGTGGCTTGAACTCTTGTGGTGGCCACAGGAGACAGACGAAGTCTGTCACCGGGCAGAGGAGCTCTTGGCAACGCCCAAAGTTTGGAATTTAACTCTGATGCTGAGCACAGAGTGGACGGGAGCTTCTCGACCTCAGCACTGGGGGGCATTGTAGGTGGGACGTCTGTGCAGTACAGGCTGTTTAGCGGTGTCTCTGGTCTCCACTCACTAGATACCAGCACCCCCCATACACACACACACAGTGTAACTACTGAATATGCCTCTAGATGTTGCCAAGGGTTCTCTGGAAGGCAAAATTGTCCTTGGTTGGGAACCATGGGATACAGGGAGGGAGAGGGGCCCCAGGGTGATGCCAGAGAAAGGAAGGTACCCACTCAGACTCTGGTCTTCAGGTGAACTGAGATGCCAGGTAAGTCATAGACTCTGTGGGCCTCATCTAAAATGAGAAGAAAGAGAAGGTTCAATCAACAGAGTGTGGCAATCAGCCAAGATAAGGCAGGTGACAAGCTCTGGGAGGTATTTAGTTTTCAGATAAAACAAAGAAGCAATGGATTAGCTAGGGCTTAAATTAAAGGGCAGGGCTCCTCTTGAAAGGAAAAGCCAGCTGACTGTAAAAACTCCCCAAGCCTCTTAGATGAAAACAAACATATACTTTAGAAAAAGCCCCCCCCCACACACACACACTCTCTCTCTCTCTCTCTCCTCTCTTTCTTTTGAATTCAAAGGAGAATAAGTATGCTGTGGCTGCCTGAGGTTCATGAATATGATTTCCCCTTGTCTTCCTTTTAAAAAAAGCTTTGGAAAGAAAAAATTTTTATCAACACCTTGGGAACTGTATTTCCCTGATGAAAAAACAGAAAGTAATGGGTGGGGGAGTCTTTATTTTCTTCACAAACAAGTGTCTTTATCTGTATGGTTAGTAATGAAAACAGATCATGAATCCTCACAGCCTATTGGAAGACACTGTGACTTTAAACAGGCTCTGCTGTTATATAATTCTCACTGGCTTCATTCCTTCAGCTTTCAAGGAACTGTAAAGAAATCTTGAAAGGCTAATATTGCTCCTGTTCACACTGGCAGAAAAACACAAAGGAAATGGGTAACCTGAGCTCTCACAAAGGTAAAAGCTGCAGAGCAGGCCCTTGAGGACAGAGCTGAGGTCCTGAGACCTGGTTAGGCTCTCTCCTTTGCAGCACAGGGTGTGCTCTTTCTGAAGATCCAGGGCCACACTGGCTTTGGGAAACAGGACGCTGTGATTAATCAAAGAAAACAAAAACAGCTTCGTTTTCCATGACGGGCCCATTGAGTGCTTTTCTAAGAAAAACCTTGATCAGCCTGTTCTTTCTATTTCCCTACAGGCCAACGAGGAGGGATCCATGCAAGTTTATTCCCAAATAGTCCCTTTCCAGAGAAAGGCTTCATTATGCTAACTCGTCCGTAGCAACAAGGGCAGTGACAGCAAGGAACCCCTGGGAGAAAGCATGTGTCCTTTCTGTCTCTGCCCCCACCCGAAGGGCTCACCTGCTCTCTTAGATCATTCTGACCAGGCAGGCTTCCTGGAAGATGTGGGGGGAAATGAGGACTGAACCGAACAATGAGGAAGAAGGGTCCGAGAAGGCAGGCACCCGGGCACTGCTGCAAACAGCTCTCACATGCTGACCTTGCCAGATGCTGCCTGGTGTAATTCTTGTGCTTGTTGTTGTTGTTGTTGTTGTTGTTGTTGGGTGCCGTCGAGTCGGTATCTGACTCATAGCGACCCTCATAGGGTTTTCAATGGCTGACTGTTTTGGGATTGCTTTGTGAGTGGATTGCCAGGTCCTTCTCCCATTTTTGCAGTGCTGGGAATTGAACTCGGGACCTCAGATACTGCATCGCAGTGCTCTACCAACTGAGCTAAATCCCAGCCCCAATTCTTGTGCTAGGTAATGCCAAAGGCAAGGCAGGGATAGGGTGAGACCAGCAAGGCACTGCCTGGGGTGCAAAATTTAAGAACACCAAATAAACTCAGTAGTCAAAATAAATAATATGTTAATATAATATTTTAACATAATTTTATTTTACCTTTGTGTGTGTGTGTGTGTGGTACTAGGGGTCTGAACCCAGGGGCCTTGTGCACGCTTTGCAAGTGTCTGCCACTGAGCTGCACCCCCAGCCTCTTTATTTTTATTTTTTATTTTTTATTTTTTTCACGGTACTGTGGGTTGAACCCAGGGTCTCATGCTTGCACGCTTTGTAGTGCTGGACCACTGAGCTGCACCCCCCATTCATTTTTTTACTTTTTTGAGACTGGGTCTTGCTAAGTTACACAGACTGCCTCTGGTCTCGAACTTGCAATCCTCCTGCCTCCACCTCCCGAGCTGCTGGGATTACAGGCGTGTGCTATTGCGCCCGGCACCCGGCGCCCGTAGCTTCTTTCTAAAAAAGTTTTTTTCATCTTGAGACAGGGTCTCTCTAAGTTACTCAGGTGTCTTCTGGCCTCAAATTTGCAATCCTCCTGCCTCCTGGGTTGCCTGGATTATAGGCGTGTGCCACCACCTCCGGCCATGTAATATTTTTTAAAAGGGAAATTAATTGAAAAATTCATGATGAAGCAAATATCAAATTTAAAACCCAAAGTCCATTTTCACAGGCCTTGTGTATCCCCAGGGGTAGGCATGCTCTTGACGTTGGCGTGGAAGGGTTTCCACAAAGGAGCTTGAGTGAAACAGAGGCACCGCAAATGCCTTGGATTCAGAAACTGAAGGGCAGCCAGTAGCCAGTGCCATGTGGCCTTGAACCCATCGCCAGCCTCTCTGAGCTCTGTTGGCCTTTGCAAAGTGGGCTTAAGACAGGCCACATCAACCTTCCAGGCCTTGTTGAGACCAAGTCAGATCTTGTTCATGACATCGTTTGATAAACCATAACCATCCATGGGCTGTGTAACAGGAAGTACCTGAATGATGCTGGTAATTACAGTAGTAAATGGAATGTTCTCAGAGAGGGAAGAGGAGAAAAGGCAGGACAGAGGATCGGACGGGAGTGCAGGGGACAGGTTGTGTGGAGGGGAGTAGAAAGCTTGGATTTTGGAATGTGACCTGCAGTTGAGTTTCAGCTCAGCCACTTCACAGCTGGCAGAGACTTCACCCATATTTTGAGCTCTGCAAGCCTCAGTTTCCTCAGCCTTTAAGTGGAGGTAATGATGGAGTGACTATGAAGTATTGTGTGGTTCACCTTACATGCCTGTATGCACACACATGCACACAACCCCCGCCCCCCCAAACCCTGGGCTTCTCCCAGGGAGGGAAGTAGAGAGAGAAACAAGAGAGGCAGGGAAGAATATATACCAATATTAGAGCAAGTGAGAGAAGAGGGTGGAAGAGGAATGTAGGGAAAGGGAAGGATGAAGAAAAGGAAGAAAGTGGGACACTCAGGTCCCACCCTAAATAAGGACTCTCGGAATGCAGGTCAGTTCATGTTTCCCTGGAAACATCCCTGGGAAGAATCAAAGTCAACAATATATTTGAGGGTTATCTGCACTGACACACATAGCTCTGATTCATGTGTTTTTCCTGCTGTAGAGTATTCTAGAGAAGGCCACCCTTTATATTCTCATTCTCCTGAGCACAGACATTTATACTGCAGTGGCAGTGTCTTATTTCTCCATTGCTTCCACTGAAGAAATTCAATCTGCAAGTCCCAGTTTTCCCACTCTAACGTATTCTGACAAACTTCCGGGTTTTCCCTTCAGTTCAAGGGCAGGTGGGATTCTGGGAGCAGAGGGAGTCCAGCCACTTGGAGGTGGGTGGTGGGCAGGTGCCCACAGCTAGCCCTGCCTCACAGAGAGAATGGTGCACCCAGTGGCTCTGCTGCTTCTAGGTGAGCAGGGGTCTCACCCTCACTGGGGTTCCCCAGAGAAACCCTGAGATCTTGCCTTGGCTTGGAAGTCCCAGATGTTTCATGGAAAGTAGTTTCTCCCCCAAAGCAGAGTGACTTTCAATGGCATTTCTGTGCCTTTCATTACAGAACAATGTAGGAGAGCTGTTTGTAAGCTGGGAGAGCCTTTAAGTGACAGGTGATTCCCCAGAAGCCAGTTTGTGCATTTCTTTACTAAAGAACAGGAGAGAGAATTGCCAAGAACCCAAAAGAATCAATATTCTGGAAATAATTCCTTTTTGCCTTTGGAATGTGTTCCTCCTGTCCTAGTAGATTTGTTTCTTAGAGACTGTTTGCTTTGCCTGTGAAAATTGGTCCCCATTTCTCAGCACACGTCTGATCAGTGGGAGTGAATGCCTCATGCAGGGAGGGCTGACAGGCCTCATGGACAACTGACTACAGGGGTCACCCATGGGCCCCTGACTCCAGGCTGGACCTAGGGCACAAAATTTGAGGACACTTCAGAAAACCCTGTGGTCTTTAAAAAATCAAAAGTCATGCCAAAATATCCATGATGAATTAAACACCAACGTATAAGGTAGAGACAGGACCCATGGAGAAATCTGAGTTCAGTGCAACTGGGACGTGCTAGGAGAAGAGGCCTTTGGTTCAAGAAATTCCAGCACCATCTCAAGCCAGAGAAGAAAATGTTCCTATCACCCAAGAAACCTGCCTCTGCCACACAGCCAGATGACAGGGTCTCCACCAACTACCATACCCACAAGCCCAGGCAAAGCGACCCCACAGCTCTGGGCTGCCTCCTTTGAAGCTGCACATTCCTGCTCCAACCCCCTGGGACAACCCAGCCTAGTCCCTCCACAGACTACCCGGGAGGTCCCAAACTGACTGCAAGAGGGCATCTTATTTAACTCATACAAAGTGGGATTTTTTTCCCCAATTATTTGCCAACATTTAAAATTTTGGATATTCTTTTCAAAAATACATATTTTAGCCTATCATTAAAAAATCCAAATTTCTTTTTTTCCATTATTTGATTTACTAGCATTGAATGGTTAGCTTTGACCCCCTCTACTTGTTGTTGTTGTTAGGTGCCGTCGAGTTGGTATCCGACTCATAGCGACCCTCTGTACAACAGGGGAAACCCTATTGTCAGTGCTTCTCTGCTGTTCATAGGGTTTTCAATGGCAGATTGACTTTTGGGAGGGGGTTGCCAGGTCCTTCTCCCCAGCCTACAGCTTCTGGTGTTCCCAGGCAGTCTCCCATCCAGGTACTAACCAGGCCTGACCCTGCTTAGCTTCCGAGATCTGATGGGATCGGACGCCACCGGGCTACCGCTGCAGGCGACCCCCTCTACTAAAGATGAGTAAATTTGCACACTTATTTCCACCCACCTTCTTTGTCTCTTCTGTTCCAATATTTATTATCTCACTTCTACATTGTCAGAAAAAAAATATTTACTTTCCATACTGTCAAAAAAATCCAAATTTCCAGACTGTCTTGAAAAATCAAAATATTTGGCAACTCATAACAGCAGCAATGCAATGATAATGACCTTTCCCAATTATTGAAAATATGCAAGATGCTGATCATAGCCCTCAACAATTTCAGTACTTTCTTTTTTAAGCCCTCATAGCAATTCTGCACTCACTATCTCCATTCTACAGATGATAAATCTGATGCTCAGAAAACTTACTTAACTTGTACCAAACTTGAATAACTTGTCCATATGGCTAACAAATAACCTGACCAGATTCTAACCTGGAAAAGTATGACTCTAAAGCGCAGGCTCTCAAACTTCTGGGTCTCTCTCCATCCTGAGAGGTATGGACTGAAACACTGGCTTTGAAAAGAGTTCTAAGAAGCCTCAAAATCCTTAAGTGAGTATGTATGGGATGTGGTGGGCACCCCTGCTCTCTGTCCCTGGGGGCTGGATCAGCTCCCCGGGCTCCTGTTTCTGTCAGACAGCCGCTCTTTCGGTTTTTGTTGTTTGTTTAAGACAGGGTCTAACTATATAGCTCAGGCTAGTCTGGAACTTGTGATTGTTTTACCTCAGTCTCCTGAGTGCTGGAATTAGAAGTATGCGCCACCACACCTGACTGAAAATATCATAAGCTAACAATGCATGTAATACACATAGCTTATGGAACATCATGCCTTAGCAACCCAGTGCACTGGAGACCATCAGGGGTTTCCCGTCGGACAGCCTGGCTGGTGGGGAGCTGTGGCTCACTTCCACTGACCAGGAACAATAGAGAATTATACCATGTATCACTAGCCCAGGAAAGGACCCACATTAAACTTTCAAAGTTTAGTTTCTATGGTGTGTGCATCCCTTTCCCATCATGATGACTGAATGTGCAGAACCACTGTGAAGTTGGGGACAGTTTGTACTGGAGCTCCACTCAAGATTACTTTTGGAAAAAGGATTCCATTGCTCAGAAACAAAACCAACACAAAGTTCCAAGCCCCAGTGATCTCCCTTCTCTCTCTCTGTCCCCCACCCCCAACTGTGATTTCTGGGTCAGTAGGAGGAAGTCTTCATCCTCCCATCCTCAACTTACCAAACACTTCTCTGTAGTATTGCATCACTTCCCAGTTGCACTTGTGAGCACCTGGGGCCTGGGTGGGCCATGGCTTACAACCCACAAATAGCCAAGTGTCCAGATACTTAGGAGCCACAGACCATGGATCTTCTCTAAGACTTGCTGAGGGTAGAGAGGCCAGCACCATCTTATTGAACAGCTCCACCCGGCTGTCCTGCACCCTTCTCTGGCAAACTTTTCAAAATGGAATTCCCCAACATGTCTCTGCAACCTGCTCCTTCTTCAGTGTTCTGTGATGTGAGGGAAGAACAGTGGGGCAAGGAAGGCAGACGCTCCAAGTCACTGCTCATGGTGGAAAGGATGTCCCTTTGCTTCAAAGGTGAAGTCTCTTATTGGTTGTCCTGAACATCAGCCTCACCAAGGCTGTTTGTAAGTTGAGCACATTCTTCTGGGTGGCCTTGGGTAGTATAGTGCTGTGAAAAGAGCACCTGAAAGAACCTGAGCTCAGTCTGTCACTCTTGGTGCCACATGACACTGGTCATATATAAAATGTGCACTACATCTCTTTACATACCTTATCCAACGGTCCTCAGGACAAAAGGGAACCACTTCAAAAAAGTGTAAAGTGGATGTGAATGAATATCCTGTTTAATTCCAAAGATAGGATTAAGTGCAAACCAAGAAAAAGTGGGCCTCCCAGTCCCTTTTTGAAGACAGGACTGCTGGAACTAGCCTTGGCAATATGATGTCAGCCTTGGCTTCAATTGCCACCCATGTGCCTATGACTCCAAAGTCTACAACCCATCCAGATCTTTCTCCTGAGATTCTGACCCCTGGCTCTTATTGAACATCTTTGCCTGGTTGTCCTATGCACTTTTCCAGCAACATTTCCAACATGGAACTTGCCAACCCCGTCTCTGAAACTTGCTCTTTCTTCAGTATTCTGTAATTCAGGAGCTGGCCTCCTCATCCATGCACTCCAGAAACTTAGGAGTCATCCTTGACTATGTCCCCATCTCACTGCATACATTTAATCCATCTGAAGCTTCCTTTGATTCAATCTACTCCGTGTGTGTGTGTGTGTGTGTGTGTGTGTGTGTGTGTTACTAGGGAGTTGAACCCCTGGGCCTCAAGTGTACTTTTGAAAGCACTCTACCACTGAGCTGTACCCCCAGCCCCTTTTTTATTTTTTATTTTGAGACAGGGTCTTGCTAAGTTATGCAGGCTGCCTCTAGCCTTCAACTTGTGATCCTTCTGGCTCAGCCTCCTGAGTCACTGAGATTACAGGTGTGTGTCACCATGCCTGGCTTCAATCTAACTCTTGAGGAACTCTTAACCTGCCTACTGCTGTCCAGCTCTGGAGTGTGGCTTGGACTAGACCATCCCCCTCTGTGGCCTGAACCCCTGCATTTGCCATCTGTGGGTTAGCCTGCTGCCCTTTCTGCTCCCACCCTGCATCTCATGCTCCAAATCACCAAACAGGTCTTTTTGAAATGCTTCAACCCAAAATAATGATCTTTCTAAATGGTGTATGTGGTCATCTCATCCTCATGCTTAAGTCCTTCTGGTGGCTAAAGTCCTATATCTCTAACGTTGCATGTAAGACGGGTCTCTGTCCTTCGTTTAATACTCTAGCCAAACTGAGTCTCTTTCAGTTCCCCAAGCACACTCCATTCTCTCCTTTCCAGCCCATTGAACGTGTTCTTCCTTCTGCTGAGAATACACTCCATTAATTCCTCCTTGTCCTTTGGGCCTCAGCTTTGCTGACCTTCCAAGACTGAATTAGATACCTTCTGTTCCATTTCCCCAGGCACCTGTCCTACCTTCATTTCAGTTCTTAATTCCTTGTTGACTTGGATGCTTTTCCCATCAGGCTATAAACTGTAAGAGAGTTAACATGTAATTACATTTGTATTACAGCTGGGCACATAGTATGTGCTGAATAAGTTTTATTTTTCTGACTAAAGTGCTCAAGTCACCAAAAATATGAGTCATCTTTTAGCAGGAACATTAAGAATCACTAGCTTGCTCAGGAAAGTACTTCAGCCATACACACAAGTCAGACTTTAATATATTACCAAGAACTGATTATTAATGCATGGGAAATTTGCTAACTTCTCAGCTTCCCAGAAGTCCACATATTTTGGAATTTATTTGTAGAAGTTGTGAGACAAAATCCTTTCCTATGTTTTTGAGAATATTCTGTGTCCCTTAATTTCTTCTAGCCAGACTGACATGGTTTTGAGTCCTTACTTTATGATCTCTATATTTTGTTGATTGGGAGAAGGACCTGACAACCCACTCCCAAAAAACAATCAGCTATTGAAAATCCTATGACTAACAGAGAAGCGCTAACAATACTATTTCTTCTGTTATATATAGGGTCGCTATGAGTCAGACACTGACTCAATGGCACCTAACAACAACAACAACAACAACATGTTTTGTTGTGACTTTCCTTACCCTCTACTCATTAAAAGCCCTAGCACTGACTCTCCTCAGGGCATGTCCTCGGTGCTTGATGTGAAGAGGAGGAAAAGCATGAGAATATTATTTTTCATTTTTAATCAATAATTTGATCTTCCTTTTTCTAAGAGTTCCTGGACTCCAAGCCTATGCAATCTCTAGAAAATTTGTTGTTGTTGTTGCTAGATGCTATTGAGTTGGGTCCAACTCATGGTGACCTTATGTACAACAGACGAAACACTCCCTGACACTGTGCCATGCCTGGCACTATGTCAGTACTTCTCGGCTATTCATAGGATTTTCAATGACCAATTATTTTGGTTTTGTTCTGAGAGTGGGCTGTTAGGTCCTTCTCCTGTTTTTGCAGTGCTGGGGATTGAACCCAGGGCCTCTGAGAGTGCAGAGCAGCACTCTACCAACTGAGCTAAACTCCAGTTTCTGGCAATTGGTTAAGCTAGTTTAATTATTGTATTTCTCTGTGCATTTTATCTCACTTTCAAAACATAAGTAAATGACCAGGTTGAGTGTGCTTTGAACCCTCCCTGGTGTGAGATTATAGTAAGTGCAAGGATCAGGATCCAAGTCTTTACAGTACATATACTTGTGACTATGGGCAACCCACCTAACCTCTCTGAACTTCAGCTTTCTCTTCTACAAAATGAGAAAGACACCAGCCTTACACCTTACTTTCTGCCTTGAGTGTGATAGGCATGTTAATGTCCTTCCCAAACAGTTCTGTTATTAATTATACCCATGACCATATAATGGTCCCCATGGAACCTCTGCGGATTGAAATGATTTTCTATGATAATAAATCTCTACTGCTAGCAGGAGCAGTTGCCAGCCAGTCTCAGTGTTCACACTTACCCGAGAGCTAAAGCTCTTAAGACTTCTAGTGAATGATACGATTGTTTGTTTTCTTTCCTCCAAAGTAGTACTCACATAAATCTTCTTGTTGTTGTGGTCATGGAGAGGGGAAAACCTCACCCCTCATAGAAAACTGTGTCACTGACCTCTCTCAGTATTTGAACTCAGTGTTGAGAATTCACCTGGACTACCATCAGGGGAAACAAAGTCGTGAAGAGGAGGGGATAAGATGCCCACAAGTGGACAGCTGATAAACCCTGGAGGCGATGCACTGTAAGAAATGAGGGGCATGGCCATCTTAGCTTGTTAGTTGGAGACTTTACAGATTTACATTTCTTAAGACTGGTGCCCTACCTTGGTCAACACTTTGGATGCTACAGAAATTTTTCACAGCTAGTATCTCCTATTAGCCCTACATCCATCTTGAGAGGCTGGCAAGTATTGTTATTATCATACCCATTTTTCACAAAAGAAACTGAGGTGTGTGTGCCTGGATCACATAAGCTTATGGAGGATGGAAGTGGGATTTAGCTTACAGCTTTGGCTCTACGCCCAGTGCTCTTTCTATCACACTCTCCTGCCTCTTGTGCAGCTGGGGAAGAGCAAGAGTCCAGTCAATCTCAGAGGGAGAATATACTTGAGAATTCTTGCCAATACCACAGAGGATAACGAACCAAACTGGGGTTAAAAAAAAAAAAAAAGCCCTGTTCCCAACCGTTAACCCTAGGGACATCAGTTTTTTTATCTGTACAAAGAACAGGCAGTGATAAATAATTTCAAGCTCCTCCTATGTTTCTATTTCTTGAATATAGAGCTGTAGTTATTTTAACTTATAACCCAAATATCTGTGACATAGAAAAAATGTCTAAAAGATTGATTTGGAGTTCATCACAAATTCAGCAGCAAGCCAGATGTGGTGGCGCACGCCTATAATCCCAGCACTTGAGAGGCAGAGGAGGGAGGATTGGGAATTTGAGGCAAGCCTGGCCTATATAACAAGCACTTGTCAAGAAAAACCAAAACCAACCAAACAAACAAATTCAGCAGCAATGACATCTATGACCTCTTGTGACTATTATGACTGAATGTAAAGATTGTGATTTTCATTCATAGCTTCTTAGAAATAGGCCTCACTAACTTTCAGTTATGGGAGAAGGACCTGGCAATCCACTCCCAAGGCAATCCCGAAACAGTCAGCCATTGAAAACCCTATGAGGGTCGCTATGAGTCGGATACCGACTCAATGGCACCTAACAACAACAACAACTTTCAGTTAACTGTTCCATATCTCACTTTCTTCATATGAAAAACAAGGATGACAACAGCTTCTGGAAGAGAGAAAGGAATCTTTAACTCCTTTTCACTTCTCCTGAGCCTTTCGACCCCTATCTCAAGGGAAGAGGAGTTACGAACCTGGTTGATCAAAGTCTGGGACCAGCGAAAGAACCTTGTAGTCAGTGGGTAGAGTTGCCATAACTGGGAATGGTATTCTTTCTTTCCTGCTCTGTACAGTTGTGTTAGTTGGGTAGCAAAGTGGACTAAACTAACTGTCTCTCTCTCTCTCTCTCTCTTCCCTTCCTCTCCTCTCTTCTTCATGCCAGCACCTAGGGAGATCAATCATCTTGCATTGTCATTTTGTCAACTTTCCTCCATACATTCCCTCTGGAGAGCACTATGATCCAAGATTTAGATTTGAAATTCTAGGAGTAGGAGGTTCTGCTTAGGCTTTGTGTTCCTACTCATTTTTAATTAAAACTTGTGATGGGGCTCATTGGGTAGTGGATCAATTCATTAAAAGCAGTACTTTCTTATTGATTCATGTCCTCTGCTTATCTCTAGAAAGCTATGATAGTCTCCCCGGTCCCCAGTGAGTCCTCATTCTTCATATTCATACCCCTTTGTACCAGGGTGGAGCTGTGTGACAGCAGAACATGACATAAGTGATGGCACTGTCACTTCTGAGACAAGGTATAAAAAGTCCTGTAGCGCTGGTCTTGGTTGACCTTTCTTAGGTCACTCTCTTTTGGAAAGCCAGATGCAACAGCTTGAGAGGCCTCATGGAGAGGCCTCTGTGATTCCTTTCCTAGAGCTTACCCTTCATTGTCCTTATATAAATCCTTGTCTGATTTTCCTTTGCTCCTTGAGGCTAGGGATGAACTATTTCTGACTTGTCTTTGATTTCTGGGTACATAGTTAACAACAACAGCATAGTACCTGGCACTTATTTCAGCTCTCAATAAATGGTTATTCAGTCAAGGAAAAAAGAAAATATAGTTTTGTGTGTAGCTTATTTTCATATTTCTTATTTTAAATGTCAAAAATGTAGGGTTCAAATTTTTTTTTGTACAGCAAGCCAAATGTAGCAATTTTCATTAAATTCCATGGACAGTTGTTTGTTGTTGTTAGGGGCAGCCAAGCCAGACCAACTCGTAGTGATCCTCATAGTTTTTAATGGCTGATTGTTTTGAGATTGCTTTTTAGAGTGGATTGCCACATCCTTCTCCCATTTCTGCAGTGCTGGGGATCAAACCTGGGGCTTCAGAGAGTGCAGAGCAGGTACTCTACCAACGAAGCTAAACTCCAGCCCATAGACAGTTTAGATTGCTGAATAAGTCTGTGCAGAACTAAAAGACATCTGTAAGAAATGGTAAAATGCTGCTCTGTAGTCTCTGAGGTACCGAGTTCGCTTCCCAGCACTGCAAAAAATGGGAGAAGGATGTGGCAATCCACTCCCAAGGCAATCCAGAAACAATCAGTCATTGAAAACCCTGTGAGGGTCGCTGTGAGTCAGACATGACTTGATGGCACCTAACAACAAAAAAAGAAATCTCTTGGCTTTACATTGTTGTTAAGTGCCATCAAGTTGGGTCTGACTCATAGTGACCCTGTGTACAACAGAGTGAAATAATACCTGGCACTGTGCCATGCACACAATCTTTTTTATGCTTAAGCCCATTGTAAGTAAGCAACTTCATGATAAATGGAGAAAAGATTGAAGCTGTCCAAGATTTTGCTTTACATGGTTCTATAATCAACACCCATGGAAGCAGCAGTCAAGAGATCAAAAGTTGCATTGCTTTGGGAAAAGCTGTTGCAAAAGACTCCTGTAAAGTGTTGAAAAGTAAAGACGTCACATTGAAGACAAAAGTGCATCTGATTTACACCATGGTACTTTTAGTCATATTATATGCTTGTGAAAGCTGGATAGTGAGCAAAGGAAACAGGAGAAGAATTGATGCTTTCGAATCATAGTGCTAGAGGCAAATATTGAATATACCATGGACTGCTAAAAGAACCAACAGATCTGTCCTAGAAGAATTGCAAACAGGGTGCTTGTTAGAAGCATGGATGGCTAGACTGTCTTACATATTTTGGGACATGTTCTCAAGAGGGACCAATCCCTGGAGAAGGACATCATGTTTGGGAGACTGGAAGGTCAGTGGAAGAAAAGAAAGACCTTCTACTAGATGAACTGGCCTTACATAGGAGTTTCTGTATTGTCTCCAAATTTGCCCTCATAAATTTAGTTCCCCATGTACGATAGAATGAACCGTTCACAATGGACAATCTTATTTTTTTCCCTTCTGTGTCCATATGCCTAGTTAAATTGCATTCAGGGTTAATCACATTATGCTTAATTAAGCTGAATATTTTGGCTCCAAAGATATAATAATTCCAAGTCCTTTATTGTTGGCATTTTGGATCTGTTTTCACTTACTTCTACAGCTTGCTGAGATTTTCAGATGTTAAGACTGAAGACTGAGAAGATTTCTAAGAAGCATAAGAATGAAAGAGAAACCACAGAGGCCAGTCTGACACTGTGTCTCCTAAGTCTGATTCTCAGAATTGAGCTAACATTGGGCCACAGGCCCAGGAAATTTGCTCCTGCCTCTCTGCGTATTTCTTCTCCTTTGAGAACAAAGCTGACTTCAGAAGTTGATTTGTGGATTCAAATATAGGTACTGAAAAGTTCAAAAAACTTAACTCAGAAAGTCAGATTTATTTTAAATATGATTAAGAAGAAAAATGAGAGTCACCCAGATATGAAGAGGTATAAACAGACATTATTTATATTCATGATATAAATGAAAAATAAACTTCCATATACAACCTCTATAAACAAATTTCCATGTACAAATTTTGGTATGATGTGTATATTAGAAAGAGAGTGGGAGTGAGAGAAAGTTGCATGTGTATATGTACATAAGTGTACATATAGTCATGTGTCACTTAGTGGCGGACATATGTTCTGAGAAATGCATCACCAGGTGATTTTGTCATTGTGCAAACACAATAGAATATTCTTACATAAACATAGGTGTGATACCCTATGACACACTTCTATTGCTCTTAGACTACAAACCTGTACAACATTTTACTCTAAATGGTATAAATGGTACACCTGCATAGGGTACTTACCATGGGTGGAGTTTGCAGGACTGGAAGGTGCCCTGGTTGAGTCAGTATGTGAGCGGTGGGGGAATATGAAAACCTAGAACATTATTGTACAATTGCTGTAGACTTATAAACACTGTACACTTAGGCCACAATATTAAAATTTTTTCTTCAATAATAAATTGCTTTAAATTACTGTAATGTTTGCATTTTGTAAAATTTTTAATTTTTAACTTTTTGACTCTGTAACAATAGTTGAAAACACAAACACATTGCACAAATGTATAAAAATATTTTCTCTTTATTATCCTTATTCTATAAAGTTTTCCTATTTTTGACATTATTATTTTTTTACTTAAAAAATTTTTTTATTAGGTTCTGAAGAACCTGCCTAAGTCTGTTTTATGGCTAACTTGGATTTTTTTTTTTTTTTTGAGTAGAAGGAATACATGTTAAAATGATGATTAAAAATGTGTGTTAGCTTATGCACCACTGTGATAGAGAAATTGACTGAAACAAACATAGGGGAGGAATGATTTATTGGGGGCTCATAGTTAAAGGCTTTCCATCCATACAGGTAGGAAGGTATGACCGCAGAATAGGCATGGCAGACCCTTGGTAGAGAACCTCACATCATGGCAGATCAGGAGCAGAATGACTAGACCCAGAAGTCTGGAGTAAACTCCAAAAGACTGCCCCTAGGGACTCCTTTCTACAAAGCTAGAATCCTTCCTCCCCAAGTACCATAACCCGCACAAACAGTGCTACCTAGGGACCAAATATTCAAACACATGACCTTTGGGGGACATTTTCAATCAAACCATAACAAAAACTATGTTGTTGTTAGGTGCTATTGAGTTGGGTCTGACTCATAGTGACCCTGTGTACAACAGAATGAAACACTACCTGACACTGTGCCATGCCAAGCTCTATGTCAGTGCTTCTCTAATATTCATAGGGTTTTCAATGGCTGATTGTTTGGGGAGGGGACTGCCTGCTGGGTCTTCCTTCCAGGCCTACAACACCTGGTATTCCCAGGTGGTCTCCCATCCAAGTACTAACCAGGCCCAAGCCTGCTTAGCTTCTGAGATCAGACAAGATTGGATGTTAGGGTGGTATGGCTGTAGATTTCAGTACATAACAGTTGATAATAATAAGACTATGTTACTGGTTTATGTATACAGTAAATACATAAACCAGTAACATAGTCTTATCAACTGTTATGTACACAGTTTAATTGTACATGCTATACTTTTAGAGGACTTAGCAATGTGGTAAGTTCATTTACACCACCATCATCATGAACATGTGAGTAATGTGTTGCAGTACAACATTATATGATTATTGTTGTTGTTAGGTGCCCTCGAGTTGGGTCTGACACACAATGACTCTATGTACAACAGAATGAAACATTTCCTGACACTGTACCATGCACATGATCTTTTTTGTTTAAGCCCATTGTGGCAGTCACTGTGTCAATTCATCTAGTTGAGGGTCTTCCTTTTTTTCATTGCCCTGTACTCTCCCAAACATGATGTCCTTCTCCAGGGATTGGTCCCTGGAGAATTTTTTATCTCCATCACAATCTTATGGGACTGCTAATCATGGATGTAGTCTATTATTGACTGAAATGTCATTATATACTTCACGACCATATATGTACACATACACACATACATACATACATGCATATGTCTCACATCTTTGGTGTAAGGTACATTGTTTTCATGTCTTCCTGGGAGTTTCTCCAAGGGAGCCATTTCATCAGAGCACATAGTTCTACTAATGCAATGTTTTATTTTGTTTTGTTTTTGAGTGTTGGGGATCAAATCCAGGGTCTTGCCCATGTTAGGCAGATGATCAATCACTAATCCAGTTCTTGAGGATTAGTCTCAGGGGCAACTTTATGTAACACATATTGGCTATTCTCTACTTAAGTCAAAATCCCAACTTGTGGCCCAGTAAAACCAACAGTACTTTTTCTTCGGTGCTTTCTCGTGTCTGCAGACAAAGGACAAGAGAGCCAATTCTTTTGAAAACCTTCATCCCCTCCCTCTTCCTAGATGATTTCTGGATTTAGGTGCGTGACAAACAAAAAAGAAGAAAAGAAAAACCCTTTTCTTGGAAGCTACAAAAGACTGATTTCCTTTTTTTGAGCTCTGTTGAAAACACACATAAAAACAGAACATATTTTAAAAAGCTCTGACATATCTACTAGCCACAATCTTTTTTGTGTTAAAAGATCAGCCACAGAAATACTGCTACTTCCAAAAACAAAAGTGCTTTTTTTAAACCTCTTTAATTTCCTCTTTTCCAGGATGACTTGGGCTTCTTTAGGTCATTGACAGAAGACAAGATATTTGTTGCTTTGGGGTAGGTATGGCTGACTCTGCCACCTCATTGTGGTCACAGAGGTATTAGAGGTTGACCACGCAATCTGGTTAAAAAATGATATTCATCTAATTGTACATATTTATTGGCTATAATGTGATGTTTTGAAACATGTATACATTGTGCAATGATCAAATCAGATGGATTAACATATCAATTTAAATAAATTAGACTTTTAAAAAAAGTATATATAGACTTCTACCACAATGAAAAATTCCCTCATGCCACTGCCCTGTCAAGTGCCTCCCATCTGCCTGTGAGAAGCAATCACTGTCCAGATTTCCATCCATAGATTCTTTTCATAAACTTCATATACATGAAATAATATGGCTAAAAAAAGGTGATCATCTAAAGAAAGTACACCAATAGTGTACTTTTCTTAGAACTGAGAGTTCCTCCTTAAACTTTTCCCCTGTCTTCCAAAAGGAATTGTTAAATAATTCTGTTTGGTATTTGCCTAAAGGTAGCTAAACAAAAAAGAAAAGTGTTTATCTTTGTTTCTGAGAAGCAGCTTTTCACTTAGTTTGGCTCTACAAAAAAGAAATTACTGAAACCAGTGGGGAGAGAAAGGATGTAACAACAAAGGTTAACTGGGATAGTACCCATTCTGAAAATAGGGTTTTCTTTAAATTATAGGATCAATTAAAAGACATATAAAGATCTTCTGGGTTGCAAAGGAGACCTGGAGATTCCACTGGTCTGACTAGTCAGACAGACCAGTGAGTGAAGACATCAGTGTCTTCAATGTGACATCTTTGCTTTTCAATACTCTAAAGAGATCTTTTGCCACAGTTTTCCTAGAGTAATGTGTCTTTTGATTTCTTGACTGCTGCTTCCACAGGTGTTGATTATAGAGACAAACAAAGCAAAATCTTGGACAATCTCAATCTTTTCTCCATTTATTGTGAAGTTGTATACAGAGAGTCGTCAAAGGCTCCTCCTTTAGAGCTCAGCTTGGGTAATGGGGTTGGAATATATGAGTGACATGAGGGGAGAAGATGTTCTATTCTTATGCTCCCAAAGTGGTACCTTCCCCATCATACTATTGTGTTTTTTTTTTAAAATATTTCAGCTATTTTATTCTTTAGTTGTGAGATTATATTTTTCAGTTTTGAAATTTCCATTTGGTTCATTTTTCATATCTTTCCTGAAATCTCCATATCTTCACAAATTATATTCATCTTTTCCTATGAATTCTGCAATATATTTATAATAGTAATCTTAAAGTCCTTATATGCTTTCTCTGTGGGTATCCCTTTATTTTTGGGGTGGGGGTCTTCTTTTTATTCTGTTCACAGTTTTCTGATTCTCTGCATGCCTGGGAATTTGGATTGTATGTTGGACATTTTAGAAACTCTACATTCTGTTATCTTCCTCTAATGAGTATTTGGTTTTGTTCCGGCTGGAAGCTAAATTTCTTGTGGATGACTTAACTGTGTATAGCCTTTTTTCTAGGCTTTGTTAAGCTAGTTATATTTTATTTTTACCCTTTTTGTTGTTGTTAGGTGCCGTCGGGTCGGTATCCGACTCATAGCGACCCTCTGTACAACAGGGGAAACACTATTGTCAGTGCTTCTCTGCTGTTCATAGGGTTTTCAATGGCAGATTGATTTTTGTGAGGAGGTTGCCAGGTCCTTCTCCTAAGCCTACAGCTTCTGGTGTTCCCAGGCTGTCTCCCATCCAGGTACTAACCAGGCCCGACCCTGCTTAGCTTCCAAGATCTGACGGGATCGGATGCCACAGGGCTACTGCTGCAGGCATTTTTACCCTTAGTACTAGGATATATCTTGTAGTCCTGGGATGTGCTCCCTATATCTAAAGGATGATGTAAGAGATGTTTATCAGGCTCCTCTAATCTGATGAGATTTTAACTTGAAACACAATCTCCTCAGCACCAGGCAGCTGCTGAAATCTCTGCTCATTGTTTTAAGTCTTCCAGCTGTTGTTTTCTGCTATGCTGTTTGGAGACATGCCCTATATATTTGCAAGTTAAAAATTCAGCCAAGATTTTGAAATGATTTTGTACATAAATCTGGGGCCTCCCCCTCTATTAGTTCTAACCTTTTGGATTCCCCTTCTTTAGTTTCCAGTTGCTCTGGCAACTCTGTTCTCCAGTCTCTAAATTTTTGGTTGAATAAATCTATTCAGATTGAATAAATCTATTGAATAAATCTATTCAAATTCTGTAGGCTTGTGAATCTTTGCACAGGAAAATCCAGTTCAGTATGGGTTACATCTCTTCTAGTTTGTGCCTACTTTTGGGTCTTCTTTAGGACTTTGCATATATACTTTTTATCATTATTGTCAGTGAGCAGTTTAATATAAACTACTCTGCAATTACTTGAAGCTGGGAGACTTTATATTTGTTTTAAACAATGAAGACATGCTGTATATTCTATTTTATGACATTTAAAAAAGGAAAACATATTTTAGACATCATTCTGTGTCAATAAATATTAATTAACTTTATACCCTCTTCCAGATTTATGGTGCTTCAACATAAGGCTGCAAAACAAAACTAAAATAAATTATTAAGTAGGAATATGGGCTATGAGTTAGACTTGTTTCAAAGTTCTTTGAAAGATAGTAAATTAGATTCTTTTGAATGTATCTCCTTATGAAGAATGGACCACAAGAGAGAAGTTATATTTGGGTCTGTAGCATCATGAATTTAATCCTCCCTAATGCATATTTGCCCTATTACAAGTAATGATCTAATGAATATTCTTGTACATTAAGTTTTTAGTCTCTCCTATAGAATTATTTGTAGAAGTTGAATTGCTGAGTCAAAGTAAGTCCATATGTTTTTATTTTAATTTTGTTGTATAAAGTTGTCCCTTGGTATCCACCAGGAATTGGTTCCAGGATGCTTCCATGGATACCAAAATCTACAGATGTTCAAGTCCTTACAAGAAATAGTTTGTATTTGCATATCACCTACACACATCCTCCCAAATACTTTATCTCAAGATTCCTTATAATACCTAATATAATGTAAATGCCATGTAAATAGTTGCTATATTATTTTGTTCAGAGAATAATAATAAAATAGAGTCTGTACATGTTTAATGCAGATGAAAAGTTTTCCAAATATTTTCCATCTGTGTTTAGTCGAGTCTATAGATGTAAATCTGTGGATATGTAAGACTGCTTGTAATTGCCAATTACCCCCCCCTTTTGTGCAGTACTGGGGGTTGAACCCAGGGCCTTGTGATTGCATGCTTTGCAAGTGCTGGACCATTGAGCTGCACCCTCAGCCCACTTTTTTACTTTTTTGAGACAGGGTCTCCCTAAATTACGCAGACTGCCTCTGGTCTCGAACTTGCGATCCTCCTGCCTCCGCCTCCTGAGTCGCTTGGGATTACAGGGGTGTGCCATTAAACCCAGCACCAATTACTCTTTATTAAAGGCTATATAAATACATGCTCCCCAATGGTATTTGAAACTGCCTATTTCTTCACAATTTTAACGTTGGATGTCATTAATCTTTTAAATCATATCCATAAGTACAAACCATACACATAGCACTTCATAAAAGGTGGATTATCTGGTCTTCTTTTGCTTTTCTCAATCTTGATTCTGAACAATCATAAATTGCTCTTTTAATTTCCCAACACTGGAGCTCAATCTTTGAATATGACCATCAATCAAGTCTGTGTCTAGGCTTCCCCTCAATAACAATTTGGGTTCTATATCCAGGTATGTGCTGTCTTATTCTATGGTTAAAACATCATTCCCAGTTCAATCTGGTCTAGAGCTCTATTCCTTAGTGTTCCTCTACCATGAGTATTCATAATTTACCCCATTCCCTTCACATTCCCTCATTTACCATTAAAAGTTACCATATCCCCTAAAATACAAGATTGTCTTGTATTTGTGAATTAAGGTCACTATAATTTTGGTTGATCCATATCTCTGCAACAATTGGCCCAAAAGTACTTTGCCAGTAAGAAATGCTCTAATGTGTCTCCAAAATTACTGCTGTAGCTTCCTTACCTTCCTTAAAAAGTAATCATTAAGAGAGTAAAATTACATATGGGAAAATTTTTTCAGTAAAATATATGTGAAGGAAAAGTCAAATATACTTTAAAGATAAAAGATTAAACACACAAATTTTCTTGTACCTTCTCTGAATCTCTACTAACTGACATAAAGGAAGAGTTGTTGCTTTCTTTCTTTCCTTTTTTTTTTCCTTTTTTTTTTACAGCAATAAGCCCAAGAGGGAAAAAAGAATTACAATGACAGCTAAAAAATGTTTTGAGTTATAAAGCAAAGGGGGGAGAGACAAATGAGCTAGCAGATCCAGGGTAGCTATGTCCCAAGTGAGTAAGCTAAGTAGTCATCCATTTTCCATAATAGAACTCCAATGTCTTAAGAAATAATAGTAACAGGGGGCTGTGGTTTTGGAGTAAAGAGAAAGACAAAAGTCTAGGAGGCAGCTAGACGTGGCCCAAATCTTCTTCCTTCCTTTGTGTGAATAGGTGATTAACTCTCCTTTACTTCTGCAGAAAATAGGGATTTCTACTCTGGAAATGGGCTGGGATTTAGCTCAGTGGGTAGAGCGCTGCGTTGCAGTCTCTGAGGCCCCGAGTTCAATTCCCAGCACTGCAAAAATAGGAGAAGGGCCTGGCAATCCACTCCCAAGGCAATCCCGAAGCACTCAGCCATTGAAAACCCTATAAGGGTCGCTATGAGTCGGACACGACTTGATGGCACCTAACAACAACAACAGAGCAATAAACTCTCTCTGATTGCCTGCCTGCTGCCCTCTTGCCCTGTACTAGTAAACTGTTTTTTTTTTTTTTTTCCTACTCTATTCTGAGCTCTAGGAAACTTTTACCACCTGCAACATAGGCCTCACTCCCACCTACTACATACATAAAAATAAATACCTAATACAAAATATTTTTCATTACGTTTAGGAACACTGGACCGATCTTATGATCATGTATCACGTTGTATTTTGATAAGGACATTAGCCTCATGTGCGTTTTTCTTCTCAACTATGAAAGTCTAAAACAGTACCACTTCCTAGTATGAGCATTATAAGAGTAATGGCAACATACTTAATGCCCCATAAAGACAATTTATGGGAGAAGGACATGGCGATCCACTCCCAAGGCAATCTTGAAACAATTAGCCATTGGAAACCCTAGGCAGGTTGCTATGAATCAGAAACGACTCCACAGCACCTAACAACAACAACAACAAAGATAATTCATTTTCTATAAAGAAGTCCATCCCCCTGGCAAGAACAGCATCCTTGACCCAAGCCAAGTGTGTTTTTGCTGGTTCCAAAGTCAAGGATAAAAATGAGGCTCACTTGGTATTTACTCCTTGGTATATAGGGTTTTGTGATGGTTAGACCTGTGTCTTGGGCCCGTCTTCCCCAACACAAAGGCTGGCACACACTTGATGATTGTGACAATCTGTGTGAATGAATGAAAGCATAAACAAATGTATGCTTACCCCTCACTACTGGACAAAGGATGAAGAACTATAAACTGTCACTAAGTCAAGATATCTTATACACATGTTTCTTTGGAAAATTATGTAACCACTCTGTGCCATGTCTTTATCTCTGAAAAAGGGATAATAATAAAACCAAGCTCATAGCGCTGTTATGAGGAACAAATGAAATAACAATTGTTAAAATGTTCAACACTGTTGGGCACAGGATCAATATTGTAGAAACATTTGGTTGAATGAATGAATGATGCCTAGTTTATACTTAGGTTTTCCATATTTGTTGAAAGAGTGAATCAACAAACGTGAGGCTATGAAGTTCCTACGCTCCACATCCTTGGTATTCAGCCATCCTCAGGGGCAGCAGCAGATGCTGAACCAGAACATCCCAGCCTCCCCTGAGAAAGTTCCAGTTCACATCTCAGTGTGAAAAGGGCTTTTCCAGAGCACAGATCCTAAGGTGGTGGTTCTCCTCCCCAGTTACAGGCTGCCCAGGAACTGGTATTTATCTGGAACAATGCTAGAATATATCCAATTAGCTAAATTCCTGCATGGTCTCCCCTGACTTGTTCTGCAGAGACAAAGCATTTCTGGACAGTGAGCAGGGGAGGGATGCAGGAAAGGAAGCAGAAGTCATGGAGCGCCTGCTATGCTTCAGGCACATGGAAGGGGATTCCAAGTATGTGTGTCATTTTGTAACAAGGACTTAGAAGCTGCTTTTGCTAAAAAGCACTGACTTCTCACTTGGGCCTATAGATGCCCAGTGGGTAACTAAAAGCAAGATCAATCTTGGCATTTCTGCCTTCATCTTGAATCTGTCTCCTTCACTTGGGGTCAAATTCCTGCTTAATTCTGCACATAGGAATGTTAATCATTTACAGGGTATCTTTCTATACACTGGTGATACAGGTTGATTAGCCCTATATTTACCTAACCTACTTCATTTCATCCTCTTTCAAACCTGAAGGCACAAAGATAAGAGCAAGTAAGGTATTTTATTTTCAGCTTGTATAATGTCCTGTTCCAGACTCCAGAAAAGGCACCTGGAAGTCTCTAGTCATTGAACTAAATCTGCAGTCACTTTGGATTCCAGGAACAACAGAACCGCACAGACAGATTACCCCATGCTGAAATCACCCTGTGAAGAAGGAGCGATTACCACATGATGGGAACTGGAGCAGCCACCCCCACACAAAGCAAAAACAGTCATCTCATGGGAAGCACATTGTCCCCTCAAGCAGTGACAGTGAGAGTGAATTCTCTGAAGCCATCTTGCAAAACCAGGCCATAATTTGACCAAGACTGCTTAAATATGCATACTTCTTACCTTCTACCCCGATTCTTCCTCTATTTGAAGCTAAAACTCTTGTCAGTACTCCAAACACGGGCTGAGATCCTTGATCCCTATCTTCCCAATATGGCTGTATTGATTAAAATCCTTTCCTGCCTTCCCACCATTACTTTTATTTGCTTTGTTTGGGGGTGTGTGGCCAGACATGACTTCTTGTAACCCCCAGAGCTGGACCTCCGGCCTAAGACTCCAATTACACTTTAATCCTCTGACACTTAAGAGTCAGTGGTTTGGCCCTGTTTCTCCTATAAATTTTACAGGTCAGAAAACTGATACTTAAGGAAGTTAACTAACTTGGGCAGGGTCATTTGGTTAAAATATGTGGAAGTGCCAAAATTTGAACTCAAGCAGCCCTGAATTATTTTATTTATAATCTGCTGCTGTACTGCCAAGAGGGTACTTTGAAAGGCTATGTCAGCTGCACATCAAAATGTGCCCAGCATACCAGCTGGATTTTTGGCATTAGTACCTCTCTCTCATCATTGTTACAGAGAATGAGTTAGTGGCATTCATTAAATAGATGATCTTTATTAGCTCTTACCTGATACCAGGTATCAAGTCATGTGAAATAATAGAGCAAAGAGAGGCTTCATTAGTAAACAATAACCCCATGTGAGACAATCTGTGGGCAGGATGCAGCAGGTTTTTGAATGGAGTATTTGTCTCATGGCTGAAAGAAAAGAATTACATTCATGACCTTTCATGGATAACTTTTTACATGAGAAAGTGTAGGAAAACCAGAATCTCAGTGACAAAAGGACCTCTTTCTCTGAGCAGGTGAACCCCATATCCCACCTCTGGCAACACTGATAGATGACTTAAATTCTCCTTCTTCACAATGATGGGGACAGTACTAAGAAGCTGTTTTCAGGATCTGTGTGGTCTATGGAGTATTGTGACTTTATCCAGCCAAACACAATGTGAGGTCCTTCTGGTCGCTCAAAAGAATCCTCTTTGCTATCACCACCTCAAACACTCTTCTGTCCCCATGGAGGATTTGCCAAGACTATTTTTAAAGTGAAATATCATTAGCTTACTCTCCCCACTGAGGAATAATCCTCCAGCCCTTTAGAGATGAATGTTATTGCTTTCTGTTTTCCAAACAGCTGATCTTATTAAGTCACCCACACGATTGGGAAATGGCCTATCATCTGAATTTGTTAATTCCAGGAAAGATTATCTGAGGTTCCTGTTGATCAATCTGAAGTTTGAGCTCCCATGTAAAAGTCTGAGGATAACCTTCCCAGCTCCATTATGTATGAAATAAACAGGTCTCCAGCTAGGATAAACTCCACTGTAATGCAGGGCTTGCTTGGCAGTAATGATCCGGAAGCCACCTAATGGGCTGACTTGTCCTTCGCAAATTGTCATTTGCAAATTAGCTTTTTGTTTTCCTTCCTTTTGCCTGGCATTATGAATTCTAAAGAAAAGCCACACCTGCATGATTAAGATATTAACTGCTAGACTCAGCTATTCCAGGAACAAGAAACAAGGTCATAAGGCCTCCTAATCCATAACTTTCTTTAGACTTGCAGAACCCAGAACATCTGATGGCCATCAGATAACATCAGAATGTGCCTCAAAGAGATGGACCACTACAGGCTTAGTGATTTTTTTCTAGCACCCTCCCATCTATGGATAAAAATATACTTCCATTAATGTCTTACGTAAGCTCTTTGCTTGCAGTTGTTAACTAAGATGGTTTGTCCTGGACAGAAGCCTGCCATCTTCTAACTAGTTGGTTAGTTGCCAATAAAGCTCTTTGTTCTCCTATCACTGTTTCTCAAGTCAGTGGCTTCATTGTGTGGCAGTGAAACCAGAGTTTTCATGGATACAATCCCAACATGTAAAATTCATGGTGACTGCTTCAGGACCAAACCTGCCTGTATGTGTTTTAACTACTGGAATTTCTAGGCATAGGTGACACTTACAAGAACCTCTTCCTTTCCATGTCCAGGCTTTTGGCACTGTGCTGTCATTGTTGTTAGGTGCTGTTGAGTCAGGTCCAACTCATAGTAACCCTGTGTACAACAGAACAAAAGGTTCCCCAACACTGTGCCATGCACACAATCTTTTTTATGCTTAAGCCCATTGTTACAGCCACTGTGACAATCTATCTAGCTGAGGGTCTTCCTTTTCTTTGCTGATCTGCCACTCTCCCAAACATAATGTCCTTCTCCAGGGATTGGTCCCTCCTCACTACATGTCCAAAATACATAAGACACAGTCTAGCTATCCTTGCTTCCAAGGAGCACTCTGGTTTCATTTCTTCTAGGACAGATCTGTTGGTTCTTTTGGCAGTCCATGGTATGTTTAATATTCGTCTCCAGTGCCATAGTTCAAAAGCATCAATTCTTTCCCTGTCTCCCTCAAAGTCTAGCTTTCACAAGCATATGATGCAACTGAAAAATATCATGGCATGACTCAGGTGCACCTTCTTTTTCAATATAACATCTTTACTTTTCAACACTTTAAAGAGGTCTTTTGCCACAGCTTTTCCCAATGCAACACGTCTTTCGATTTCTTGACTGCTGCTTCCATGAGTGTTGATTGTAGAGACAAGTAAAACAATATTTTGGACAACTTCAATCTTTTTTCCATTTATCATAAAATTGCTTACTAACCCAGTTGTAAGGATTTGTTTTGTTGATGTTGAGGTGCAATCCATACTGAAGGCTGTGTTCTTTGATTTTCATCAGTAAATGATTCAAATCCTCTTTAGTTTCAGCAATCAGAGTTGTGTCATCTGCGTAACACAGGTTGTTAATGAGTCTTCCTCCAATCCCAATGCCATGTTCTTCTTCATAAAGTCCAGCTTCTCAGATTGTTTAGTTAGCATAGAGACTGAAGAGGTACAATGAAAGGATATAGCCCCACTGCACCCATTGCTTGATTTTAAACCAAGTAGTGTTTCCTTGTGTTCGAACGACCGCCTCCTGGTCCATGTACAGATACCTCATAGCACTGTAGGGGAGGAAAAATGATTTACAGACATGATTTTCTCTTTGCCTCTTCATAATTCTTAGTTGAGATGGACCCCTGTAACAAAAGACAGATTAATAAGAGAAAACCAAACTGGAGTATATATGTATATGTGGGAAATAGGAAAAAGAGAGTAAGTCTCAGACATATTGCTTTGAGTTCAGGCTTAAATTCCATCAGTCCCTGGAACAAAGAAAGAAAGGTGTTGATTCTGCTGAGTTCTGACAAGATGGTAAGGAAACATTGTGTAAACAACAGCAAGGTCTATTGTATAGATTCAAATCACATCTTCCCTACTGATGTGTTTCTAGGGATTTAGAGTCATCCTTCTCTTCTTGATGCAGAGAGAAGACATCCTTATAAATGGAGATTTCCTTTATAGATGGAATTTTCTCTTATAAAAGGATTCCTTCTACTCTACTATCAGCTTCTCCTATGTCTGAAATTTCTCAAAATAACCAGCTCAATGTAAACCTTATGCCAAAAAGGCATATTTGGTGTGGCATATTCTGGTTTCTTATAGTCATGTTTTAGGGTGACTTATCCTGAACTCTATTAGCATCTCACATCAAGCCACCACAGTTTCTTCTTTTTAACTCAAGAAATTTCCCCAGAGTCTACATCTCACTTAACTACCTCAAACTTTCCTGCTCCTAGCTGGTTCATTTAGTCATTCAGTAACAATGATTTTAGTGTCTCTTATGTGCCAGGTAAGGTATACCTATGTGGAGGTTGCCACATTTTTAAAAAAATCATATCTGTGTGGAATTTATAATCTAGTGAGACATTATCTGCTACAGTAAGTGGTAAGAAGCAAACTATGAAAGGAGGTTACCGGGCACCATGACACATGCCTATAATCCTGGTGACAAAAGAGGCTGACCCTCACATGTCTTTCAGCTTGTCATGCTGTGGGGGTATGTGTGTTGCTGTGATGCTGAAAGCTATGCCACTGATATTTCAGATACCATCAGAGCCACCCATGGTGGATGGGTTTCAGCTGAGCTTCAAGACTAAGATGGATTAGAGAGACGGACACAGCAGCCCACTCCCCAAAACACTTAGCCATTGAAAAAAAAACCCTATGAATAGCAGAGAAGCACTGTCGAATATAGTGCTGGAAAATGAGCCTCCTAGGCTGGAAGGCATTCAAGAAACAACTGGGGAAGAGTTGCCTCCTCCGAGTAGAGTCTACCTTAATGATGGGAATGGAGTAAAGCCCCTGGAACCTCCTTTTGCTGTTGTAGCACAATTCAAATAGAAGAAACACAGTGGCTACAATAATGGGCTCCAACGTAAAAAGATCATATGCAGGACACAGTGTTGGGTAGTGTTTTGTTCTGCTATACTTAGGGTCACTATGAGTTGGATCCAACTCCACAGCACCTAACAACAACAAGGAAGCTGAAGCAGGAGGATCCCAAATTCAAAGCCAGAGGCAGCCTGCATAATCTAGTGATACTTTGTCTCAAAATAAAAAATAATAAAATGAGCTAGGGGTGCAACTCAGGGGTAGAGTATTAACCTAGCATGTACTAGGCCTTGTGTTCAACCCCAAATCAATACTGCATCAATCCATCAATCAATAAAGATTTCACCTCACTTGGGAGAGGGTGTGGTTTTAAGGTACCTATGAGGATGTTCTGGATGCCCAATAGCTACCTCATTGTCTTTGATCTGTCTGAATTATGGATTTCTTTCATCTGTTTGTCTTTCCATTTTGGTGGCTCAGTTGGATGGTTTATTTGAATGTTGTATTTGAATGTTGGTATTAGTTTTAGGGGGAAATTCCCACATTTAAGAGTTCCAATAGACAAGTCTTGGCCACCTACCCCAATATGCTGATTAGAGAACAGAGAAAGGAGATTTAATTAATGTGGCCACATTTGGAAGAATAGACAAAGGGGTTCAGTGACTCCAAGTCTGTTTTCAGTGTACTGACATTAGCTTTAGGTTTAAATAGAGGAAGAATTAGGTAGGGGCAAGAGATATGCATAATTAAGCAGCATGGGTCAAAGTGTGGTCTAGATCCCAATGTCTTTGTCTTTCTTGTTTCACTCCTTTATTTTGGTGGAGCAGCAACCCCAGTTGCACCCTGAGAAAAATCTGTAAGGATTGTTTGTTTTGTTGTGTTGTGTTATTTGAAAATGTGCATGCCTGATAAGGCCTTTCTTTATATTGTATAGTAGTATGGTTAGGTATAAAATTCCATCAAGTTCATTTTTTCTGCAGAATTTTTTCTATTATCCAGGGTTACTCCCATTCTGATTTTTTTTTGTCAGAATCTAACCAAATTTTCAATCTCTAGACACTTTTGTATTCTTTCTTTGACTCCAATATTCTTCAAATTCACAATGATATGTTTTGACTAATATATTTTAATCATTTGAATAATCACTTAATGAGCCCTTTTCATCTAACAATGGATTTCTCTCATGAGATTTTTGTTTGTTTGTTCCTTTCTTTGGTGATTTAATTTCTTCTGTTATCTTTTCTTCTCTTTCTAGGATTCATACTGATTAGAATTTGGACTTCCTGGCCTGGTCTATAAATTTTGCTGCCATTTCTCCCTCCTATTTTCTGTCATCTTATTGCTTTTGGTGGTTTTAATAAAAACTGTCTTCTAATCTTTTTATTGAATTTTTAAATTTATACCTTAATATTTTAAATTTTTTCTCAGAACTGGGAGTTGAACCCAGGACTTCATGCATGTTAGGCAAGTGCTCTACCACTGAACTGCACCCCTAGTCCCCTTTAAATTTTTTAATTTTGATTATGAGACAGGGTATCTCACTCAATTGTGCAGGCTGCCTCTAGCCTCCAACTCATGATCCTCCTGCCTCAGATTCCTGAGTCTCTGGGATTACAAATGTGCCCCCAGCACCTGTTGACTGTTTCATAATTTCCAAGAGTTTTTGCATTATGAGCACTACATTTTAAGATAACATTCGATTGCTACATGTTTGTAATATATTCTAAGTTCTTCAGTAGTTTTTGTCTTCCTAATTTCTGTTTGTTCCAAATTACTTTAATCTATTTCTTTTTGGGAGAAGGACCTGGCAATCCACTCCTGAGGCAATCCCGAAACAGCCATTAACAACCCTATGAGGGTCGCTATGAGTCGGATACTGACTTGACGGCACCTAACAACAACAACAACAATTTCCTTTTAATCTCTGCAGTTTAGTTCATTTTTTGTTGCCAATAATGTAACACCACAGGTAATTATTTAAAAATTATATTAAAAAATACATTTTGGGTCACAGTTCTAGACCAAAGTTGAGGTGCTGATGATGACTTTCTGGCTGGCAGAGTCCCAACATGGATCAGGACATCATGTACAAGAGATAGGGGCCATAAGTATAAGTCCTGTGCTCTCTCTCTGCTCTTATAAAGGGGCTCCATCATGCTAACCTCATATAATCCTATTTCTCCCAAAGGTCTCACCTCTAAACAGCATACTCAGATTAAGTTTCTGCCCTCTTAACACTTCTCAATGGAGATTAAGTTCCAACATGAGTTTTGGAGGGGACAAATCATATTCAAACCATAGCGTTATGTTTTTCATATTAGAAAATTTCTCCAAATGTCTGATGGTCCTTGGCTGTTCATTTATATATAACATTAAGACATCAAGAATCTTAATGCAACTCTGTATTTTGGGTAGAGATTGAAGACCTTCAGAAGGTTAGGCTATTTCATTGGATAGAATCCTGATACCAGTCTCTTTAGGTCTCTTCTTTTGGCTTGAATATTGTGCTTAGAGAAGAATCTTCCAAGATCCTGCAGTCTTCTGAGAACCAAGTGATAGAAGAGGGCCATGAGTTTTGGGGCCAGGTCTCAGTGTTTAGTGTTTAATACTCCTGTTTTCAAAATGATTACTGCCCTCAACTGTGCCATGAGGCACCTCAGGCACTTTCTGTTTTTAGTCTACTCTTTTTCCAGAGTGTTGTTGTTGTTGTTAGGTGCTGTTGTTAGGTGCTATTAGGTGTTGTTAGGTGTTGTTGTTGTTGTTGTTAGGTGTTGGTGTTCTTAGGTAGAGCGGCGCTCTACCAACTGAGCTAAATCCCAGCCCGTTTATTGCTCTAGGCCTGGGTAATGGGCTGCTGGTGTTTATAAGGGGTCTTTGGGCAGCCTGTAGCTGGCTTGACCTTGATTGGAATTGATTCACTTTTGAAACAGTTTAAAGGTTTAGTCTAATGAACATTGTTTTGGAGGGTTTTATCTCAGCTACCTCATCCTTGTAACCTGTGGTTTTAATGAAGGGGCCTCTCTGTCATGTTACATCATTCCCACAGAAATTATGCCCCCACCACACACACAATGTATACTATGATGCATACAAATAACACTGGCCCATTATTTCAAGTAAACTATTTATTGGAGTAAAGGAATTTTCTTAGAAGGTGAGTTAATTCAAAGAAAAATTGTAAACTAAGAATGGCACAGATGGTACTTTAGACATTGAAAGTAACCAAAATGGCACTCAAATGAAGCATACTGAAGTTACCATTGGAGAGGCCAGGGATGTAGAATTATCCTGGCATTTTGGGTAGGTCAGGTCTTCATTATGTAGGGTTATCACCTATACTGTAGTATACCTAACATCCCCTTTCTGCTCATGACATGGCAGTAGTGCCACCCTTTGCCCCCCCCCACCAATGCATGGTGACAATCCCCTACAAAATAATTCCTCTAGACATTTCCAAGTGCTGCATAGTGGTAAGCTGGGGTGATTTGGTATCACTCTTCACCTTGGGATCTATTGCTAAGCCAAAGTCAAAGACTTGCTGGGTATCCCTCTGGAAAAACAAACACATAGGCCAATTTAAAAAAAAAAAAGACAAACATGTTTTGAAGTGGAATGAAGGGAAGGGAAAAATCAAGTTCAATTACCAAGTGACTTGGTGGAGGAGGCACCAGAGTAAGCAAGTGAGAATACAAATTGAGAAGTCAGCAAAGACACAGAAAGTCCTGGCAAGAGTGGGGACAGACAGAAAAGGCCTCAGGCAACAGACAGAGTTCTCCTGGCTTGGGGATGCTTTTATGGGGCAAAACCAGTTCCTTCTTGTCTTCCAGGTACTACCTGGCATCTGACAATGCCTACTACCTGCCGAAGAACAAGCAATACAACTTATTGCTTGAACTAAATACAGTATGATACCATGTCAGGGAGGAATTCTGCAAGGATATCAGAGTCACATAGTGAAAAATGTGACAGATTTAGCAATCATTATAGAAGGAAAAGAAGTCTCCAGAAAACCATGAGTCTCTTTCCAAGTGATCCATAATGTAATGTGTTATATTGGTAAAGATGGATTGTGGGAGAAGGAGAATAAATTAATGTTGTTTGCATATCACCCAAGACATTGTTTATAACCTTTAAAAAATCTTGGTTGTTTTTGGTACCTTTGAGCCATTAGTTTTCCTATTTAACTTCAAGGTTGAGTGTCCTCTACCTCATTGTGTCTATAAAACAAATTTTTACAAAGATATTAATAGGTGGTGTCAGAAAAAAAGATTTCAATGTCAGATAAGTTTGGGAAATAGTACACATTTCTATTTTGGAGGTTAACATACATTGGCACCTCAAATTTTTTATTTTTAGTACTGGGTGTTGAACCCAGGGACTTGTGCATGCTAAGCAAGTGCTCTATCACTGAGCTGCACCCCTAGCCCCTTTTTATTTTTTATCTTGGGTCAGTATTGCTAAATTACTTAGGCTGCTTCTGGCCTCGAACCTGCAATCCTCCTGTCTCAGCCTGCTGAGTAGCTGGATTACAGGAGCATGCCATGAAGCCCAGCTGGTACCTTAAAACTTTTAAGATTTCTTCTGTCCTGATGGCAATCTAAAAGTTGAGATCCAAGCTTTGTGTGATTGTTGTTGTTGTTAGGTGCTGTCGGGTCGGTATCCGACTCAAAGCGACCCTCTGTACAACAGGGGAAACACTATTGTCAGTGCTTCTCTGCTGTTCATAGGGTTTCAATGGTAGATTGATTTTTGGGAGGGGGTTGCCAGGTCCTTCTCCCAAGCCTACAGCTTCTGGTGTTCCCAGGAGGTCTCCCATCCAGGTACTAACCAGACCCGACCCTGCTTAGCTTCCGAGATCTGACAGGATCGGATGCCACAGGGCTATGGCTGCAGGTTTGTGTGGTAGCACATGCCTTTAATCCCAGTGACTCTATAGGCTGAGGTAAGAGCATCACAAATTTGAGGCCAGAGGCAGCCTGTGCAACTTATTGAGACCTTGTTTCAAAATAAATAAATAAATAAATAAATAATAATAAAATAAAATGGGCTGGGGGTGCAGCCTGCTAGTAGAGCACTTGCAAAGTATGTTTAAGGCCCTGGGTCCAACCCCCAAATACTGCAAATAAACAAACAAGCAAACAAACAAACAGTGAGATCCAAACTCCTTGCCTGGTTTTAAAACTCAACTAACTTGCCCCACCTTACTGAACAGCACTTTCTTGGGAGGCTGACTCATCACCACTGTTCCTAGGATACATCTCCATCTTTACTCTGGTCCTTCCTCAACTTCCTCTTTCTTCTACCAACCCTCTTCCCAGCCACTTCTAATTACTTCATACTTCCATCAAGCCTGATCTCAAGATTCACCTCTGTAACTACTGTTCCCTACAGTGAACTTGCTCTTTGCTGTGAATGTCTCAGACCCGTGTCTGTACAAGGTGGTGTCATGTCATTGTGATTACTTCAAGAATACTTTGGAAACACCTTGGGTTGTGTGACATCCATAGTTTGTAAATAGCTTTGTTTCTTTTCAACTTCTCATGGGAGACTACAATTATACTATGGATTATAAAATTCCTGTAGAAAAACACAGCTTGATACACTTTGTGGTAGATGTGCTTTGGTAGCCTGTAAGACCATTTAGACTATGTCTCCTTGAATTAACAGCCACTGGGAAATGGCTGAACGTATACATTTTTGCATTCTGTGCTTAATTACATTGATGTTCCTCAAATGAAATGAAATATCCAGTGCAACAGATTCCATCTATAATTGTATAATATTGAAAATATTCAAAGTCAAAGTTAAGATTGTAGTTTTGGAAATGGAATTTTACTGTGTGTGTGTGTGTGTGTGTGTGTGTGTGTGTGTGTGTGTGTGTGTGCCTGCCTGCTCACTGGGGCTTGAACCCAGAGCCTTATGGATGCTAGGCAAGCAGGTTATCATTGAGCTACCTCTTCAGATGAATTTGAAATTTTACCTGCATAAACACAGATTTTTCTCTCTCCCTCTGTCTCTGTCTCTGTTTCTCTATTCTTTTCTCTCTTCCTCTGTGGTGCTAAGGATTGAACCTAGGGCTTTGTGCACTTGCTCAATCCCTGAGTTTGATTTTATTTCTAATATACCATATTTTCTACCTTCCTTCCACATTTCCACACTCCCATCCCTCTAAAAAAAAATCTGCCTTTCCCATGGTCTTTTTCATATCAGACTATAGTGATTCCTTATTTCTGTTTGTTTAGGACAAAACATTGGATTTTCTCTTTGACCATCACATTCAAATGTGCTGGACATATACTCAGATCCCAAGTCCTGCTCACCCCACCAGTGTGTGGGCTGTGCCCCTGGGAGCTGAGTGCACAGAAGATCTGTGGAGAAGAAGGAGATGGGCCTGGAGAAAGGAAGACACTGAGCTGTGCCATAGTCAAAATGAGGGCCTCATCTGACTCCATGGGGTGCTCTTGGCCAGGAGGACCTTAGGAGTTGCCCTGAGGCCAGGTAAGGGGCCAGGCCTCTGTACCATCACTGAGAGGACGCTCAATGCAGGCTGCCCCCAGGAGGAGGGAATGCCACTGGACAAGATGGTTCTCTTTAGCAGAGGCAATTCTTGAAGAAGGCTGACCGCCAGAGCCATGAGCTGGAGCCCTCCTGACTGCTGGAGGGCCAGTGCAGGGGGTCTGAGCAGTAAAGCCCAGCATCTTCCACACTTCCCCAGGACCACCTTGATGGCATCCCTATCTTCTCAAAAGCAATGCAGCAGCCACCCCACTGGCCTCCCTGCTTCAGTCCTCCTAAAACATTATCTAGAGTGATTCTTTGAGAAGGTTAGATGGTGGCCTGTCACTGCATGAAACCAGTCAGTGCCTTCCCATCTCACCCTGAGTAAATTCCAAAGTCACTGGGATTGTCTGCCCAACTACAGGCCCTGTTCCCAGGGCTCTTGATCCCCACTACTCTCCCTCTTGCCCACTGAACTCTAGCTACCATGGCCTCCTTCATATTCTGTCAAAATGCTTGGCAATTTTTGCTACAAGATAAATGTAGGTGTACTATAACCTTAAAAGTTGGCTGGGGATGTAGCTCAGTGGCAGCACACTTGTCTACTATGTGCAAAGCCCTGGGTTCAATCCCCAGCACTGAAAAAAAAAAGTTTATTTGAGCATTCCACAATTTACCAACTAGCCAGCACCAGATCGTAAATGATTTGGTGCTCCACCATGGCAGTAAGAGGGGCATCTTTTATAAGGTCTTCACAGAAGCAAGTCAAAGATAGTATTTGATTGGTTTAAGTAGAAAGTCTCTACTTAGAGGTTAGTTGTTGGTTCTGATTGGAAGAGACTCTAGGAAAAAGTTAGTTTGTGGTTCCTGGTTTCTGATTGGCTAAGCTTAAGTTTTGCTTTACTGTTTGTATTGAGTTGGGTTTTGGTTTATGTCTGTAGGAACCCAAAGTGCTGGAGTTATCTCAACCTCATGGGCTTCCAATTAATGATTTTAAGTTCCCATCTCAGGTTTTTCACATTTCACTCTTTCTTCTGCCCAATACATTCTCTTGAGCCTCAGCAGGGCTCTCTCCTTCACTTTCTTCAGGTTTTCACTCATGTGACCTTCCTCAGAGCCTTTCCTTGACTGACTTTCTATAGTAGCACCACTCCTTCTCCTGGCTCTCTCAGATCCTTTGTTACATTATTCTTCTTGATATTAGGGAGCTTCATGAGGGGAGAAATTTGGTGCTATTGCAGTGACTGCTATATCTCCACCACCTATATTCATTCCTGGCACATAGCAGGTGCTCAAGAAATATATGTTGAATGAATTTCTGTAAATTTTAGAAAAAAGGTTCCATGATTGGCCCAAATTGAAAATTATTCTGATTCTCTAGCTGTGTTTCCTTTCCTTCTATTTAGCTTTGGTCACACAGGCCATTTTGTTCTTTACCCAAATTAAATAAGAAGATAGCTTAAGTGTCTATTATAGAATAGGCCACCAAGGTGCCAGAATTCTGATTTTATATCCTATTCAAACCTTACAGAAACTTTATATCCTATTCAAACCTTACAGAAACTACTTTTTTGAGCCAGGTGTAGTGACACATGCCTAAAATCCCAGTGTCCTGGGAGGTTGAGGCAGGAGGATTGTGAGTTGGAGGCCAGATGGAGACTGTAATTTAGCAAGACCTTGTCTCAAAATAAAATATTAAAAATGGGCTGGTGGTGCAGTCCAGTGGTATAATACTTGCAAAAACATAGAAGGCCTTAAGTTCAACTACGAAGTATTGAAAAGAAAAAAACAAAAAACAAAACCCCAAAACCTCAACTGTGTTTTTCTTTCTTTGGACTCTCATATTATTTCATTTTGCACTACTGTAATGAAACACCCACAGTAGGTTAACTTTACAAAGAAAGGTGGTTTACTTATCTCACACATTTGGAGGCTTATTAGAGTCCAAGACTAGATGACCTCACTGATTTGGTCTATGGTGAGGGCTTAATGGCAGAAGGCTTAACGGCAGGAGCACTTGCAAGAGGGAGGATCACATTGCCAGACAGCAAACCAGGGTGGGATTTAGGGGATAACTCAGGGATCTGGCTTGCTCCTATAAGAACTCATTCTCTAAAAAACTAAGTCAATATTCCATAAGAATAACTTTAATTTCTTCTGAGGGCAACACCCTCAAAGACCTAAGGACCTCCCACTAGGCCCCATCTCTTAAAGACCCTACCTCCTCTCACATCATCACATTCACTGCCAAGCTCCAGGCCCGTGAACCATAGCAGTACAAACCACATACAAACCACAGCACTCTTTAAAGTTGGAAAAAATGTAACCTGTTGAACTTTTTCTGAGCCTTGTGCTCCCTGAGAGTAACAATGTTGAAATTTTTCTAAGCCCTGGGCTCCCTGAGAGCAGTGATGATTAAGGAACACAGTGTAAGGTGACAGAGATGCTAGTTACCATGAGTTGATCAATGCCCAAGTGTACATGAATAAAAACATCACATCATAACTCATGACTACTACAAATATTATGTATCAATAGAAAAAAAATTAAAAATTCCCCACCCTTTTTTGTTTAAAGATAACCAATTAACTACCACAAAGGACAACACACTCATGAATACTCTAAGACCCACATCCATTCTTCCTTAAGACTCTCATTAGGCTTGCTGAAGACTCTTTTACTCATTTATCTCTGTAAAACCTCAAGATCACTTCCTTTCCATTGAGCTATTCCTTATTAATAAATTTTCTTTCTATTGTAATAGCCTGAAAGAAATCATATTTTTAATTGGTTAGAGCTGGGTTATCTAACCTTTTGGCTTTCCTGGGATGCACTGAGTAAAGAGGAATTGTCTTGGACCACATATAACTTATATAATATAGTTAGTGTATACACACAATAAGATTTTTAAATTTTTCATTATAAAGGTTAGAGAAGTGAGAACAATATAAAACTAGTGCAAAATTTGACCTTGGTTTTGCAAAACTAATCTATCAATGTCTAGTTGGATGGAAGTGGTCACAATTCTTAGTGAGTTCTCAGTAGTTTTTTGATGGCCAATTCATGGTATTTAGAACTGGGTTGAATTAGATTTCCAAAAAAATTATTGGCAATTGCTGTATTTTACTTGCCAAGCTGCCAAAAGTTTGTGTAATATCTGATACACCCTTAAGTGGCTTAGAACAGTTTGGAATCACTTTGAAGTCATGCTCTTTATACTCACTGACGAGGTGGTGGGCCATGGTACTAACCTGACTCACATTACCAACTGTGATGTATTTACTTGTATTTGAAGATTAGTATTTGATACTGTGGCACCATCCCAGTAGGTTGTAGAGAAGCATTAGGTATTGTTCTATAAATGGCAGTGTTGCTTTGGATCTTCAAAACTGGAACTACACATGGGGTCATGAAGGAAATAAATGCTATAAAACATATGATGTTAAAAGATTTTGTAGGGTTGTATTACTGGCTGGCCTCATGGGCCATATGTTGGACATACCTAATCTAGAACATTTTGTCTTTCAGCTTGGTGCTAAGACTCAGGTAGGATTGGGCTTTACCTTCAAATCTCCAGTTATGGCCTCAGGAGGTATATAATTGGCCTCTGAATTATTCAGTGACAATGTTATTCATTTTGAACAGAAGGAAAGACTGGCAATGTTGAACTTTATCTAAGCCCTTTATTGTGGAAAAAGAGATATTAAGAGATGTTTCACCATTTTTGACTGTAGGAACTGCCTAATTACAAAGGACCATGGAGCCCTGGCATATTCAGAGATAAGGCCAACCTGGATCTTTCCTCATGACTCCTATAAAATTCATGGATGAATTCCTTGCTATCTCCCTATGTAAAACCCCAGTCCACTTCCTTTCCTTTGAGACATTCCTCGTTAATGAATATTCTCTTACTGCAACAGTCTGAAGAAAATCATATCCTGATCGAGTGGTGTATTTTGTTTTTCACAATTTCATAAAGAGAGGACTTGTGTTGGGAGGGTTTGTTTATAGCGCCAAAGTGTCCACTGGAAAATCAGGAGCTGACGATACTGAGTGACAAAAGAACTCAACAATAGACGACAGACAACCAAGGGTCCACTCCCTCAGCAGAAAGCCAGCATGGATCTTAGCTTCAGAGGATGAACTAATTACTGATTCTAGAGGCTGACCGAAACTTGATTCTTGTAGATGGCTGGACAAAAAGGATATTGTTGGAAATAATTACCCACTATATAAAGTAAATGTGACTCTGTATACTTTCCCTCTGAAATTGACTATGCCCAGTGTGCTAGGCACAAAAGACTCATTTCTGCCTTGTCTAGTAGCTCTGATTCTAAAGAGATAAGGTAGAGGCAGGAAGTCACCAGAAGCTAGAGATTGTCATTGACTGCATGTCTACAAGCTCTTCCTTTTCCAAGAGGTACGTCTAGGATCCATGCCCCATAAATGGGTAAGAACCACTACCTACTATAGACATTCTAGGCCTTCTAAGAAATATCTCTTAGACAGATCCCCTCATCTTTTGCTAAGGCACATTCTGGAGCAGCAAGTTCACTGCCGTCTATGACTGGGCTTACTTACTTCATTTCAGACATGTGTAGGCATTTGGTCTGGTTCTGGGGTCAGCAATGAGCTGATATGTCATCCTGAAGACCTTGGTATTGGTGAAGTCCTCACAGAGCCAATTCATCTCCTAGAAGCTGGGAGGTTATCTGCCACCAAGAGAAAGACTAGCAATTATTTAATGAAATCCAATCCATTTTATATTTGCCACAAATAGTCTCCATCAAGAATGTAATTTGGTACCCCAAACAGCCCTGGCTAGAGATAAAATATGCAAATGAAATAGAAACATATGAGTATTCCAAGATGTTGGGTCTGCTTTTTCTTTTTAAGTATTCAAACCTGGATTTCATAGACTAGGCTTTGAATTAACAATAGCTATCAAAAATTATTGCCATATGTTTTGCACAAACTTAACAAAGCAAAGACACAGTTTGGTTGGCTCACCGAACTGTGTCTTTGAGAGACTAATTTTCCTGTAAGAACAGTAAATGCCAACAAGATAGACATCCCTGTTCTTCTAGCTCTGGTTATAGTTCTAAGTAAACAGGATGCTATTATATGGAAAACATTCCCTGTATGCCAGCAACATCTAACTTGAATTTGTGGGAGTCTTAGAGGAAGAAGGGCTAGGGATGGCATAAAGAAAAACACCAAACTATGTGTGATACCTAAAACCTGAATCCTGATCCTGATTCTACAGTGGCTAAACAAACCACATGGTCTCAATGTCATTGTTGTCTTAAGGAATAGAACAGGATAATAGCTGCCACTATGTTTAGTTTCTAAACTGCTTTGGGATAGCATTTTGGAGGCATAGTCTTCTGGCAGGCCCAAGGCAAGGGGTGCCAAATTGGATGTAGAATAAAAAATGGCATTCTGGTGTCTACTGATGTTCCCTAAAGAGGCCAACACACTAACCGAGGCAGAATTTACAAAATCTCAGTTGAAGTGCCACCTCCTTTGTGGCAAGCTTAATTATTCCCTTTTCTATGCTGGCCAAACAGTGTCATAGTTGCTGGCTGTTATGGCTGTGTCCCCAGTGGGCTGAGATCTTGCTGGGCAGGGACTATGTCCTATTTATCTTTGGATCTTCAGTAACTAACTTGCACAATATTTTGTAATCAGCAAGATGTTGTGCCATGACTGTAGGGATTCATTTACTGAGAGCCAAGTGTTAGATCAGACTCCCACCCCAATCCTGAGTACACTCTGAACTTGTGCCTCCAGCTCCTATTCTCCTATCTTTAGATTCCTGGTGAAAGCACCGCAGGACTATGCACTTCCTACTGCCACACCACAAACCCCATTAGGGGAAAGGGCTCTACCCTCACACTTCTCAGAGCCCCGATACAGTGAAGAAAATTGGAGGAAAACAAAAAAGCCAAAATAAATCAGCTCAGTGATCTAGTGAAACATTTTCTGTGCCAAGTACAGTTCTAATCACGGTTCTAACCTTTCATCTCATGGGATTCTCCTTGTACCTGGAGGTAAACACTGCTAATGCTTACATCTTACACGTGAGAGAGCTGGCACAGAAAGGTGGAACAACTTGCCTGAGTGATGGAGCCTTCTTGCTCCCCAGGTCTCCCACCTCCTGATCAGCAAGGCAGAAGGAATCACTTCTCTGTTCCCACAGGCTCAGACCCCAAGCATGGACTTGATCACATCATGTTGTGACTAGAGATCTGTGTCTGAGTCATGAGTCAAACAGTGAGCTCTAGAGGGAAGGGATTGTTTTTGTTGGTCATCTTTTCACTGTCCCACTCAGCAGAGAGACTGGTTTATAGTAGCCTCCCAATAGGCAATTATTTTCTGAATAACTGAATGAGGGGAAGTTTCATTCACAACTACCACTCCTGGGGACTTCCCAAAGAAAGGGATGATGACAGACTTGTCCTATGCTTTAAAGGGGTGTGTGTATGCGTGCGTGTGCGTGTGTGTGTGTGTGTGTGTGTGTGTGTGTATGCTTGTGTGTGCCTGGGTAGTCTATGTTTGTGTGTACTCCAAAGGCAACTTTCCCAGTGGGCCTCTGAAACTTAGTGAGACTTTTAAAACCAGATTCCCTATATTTTGATGGAGAAAAAGTAGTTTCATTTATTTTTTTCTTGTGGTGCTTAGGATTGAACCCAGGGCTTCATGCATGCCAGGCAAATGCTCTGCCCCTGAGTTATTTCTCCAGTCCAGAAAAGCAGTTTTTAAAAATCAAAGTAGTTATCAATGTAAAGGCATAAAGGGAGAGAGGATAATCTCAATGAAAACAACACAACTTTGTGTGTACATTGGAAAAATAGGGGAATATAACCCAGATATGCATTTAAGTTTTACTACATATTAGTCATAAGACTCCATAAACCTTTTAAGTTGATAAAAGTGTAACCAAAAGTGATATAACAGTTGCATAATGGAAAAAGCCAATGCTATATTCCTCTGTTCACCACCATCATTGACCAATAAACGGAGAAAAACATCAAAGTAGTTTTTAACATTTTATGTAACTTTTAACCCAGGAATTCCCCTTCTAGGAGGTCATGCTAAGAATGGTCGTGGCTCTATTCCTAGCAGTCATAAACATGTATATCTGTGGAGGCTGACCAGGTACAGCAACGGGTAGAAGAATTGGAGTAAATAAAGGACATGCAAACTGCCATGGGGGCGGGGGGGAGATTATGACATGCTGGAAAGGGCTTGCTTGCAATCATGGTGTTAGGAGGAGGATATAGAGTAGCTGATTTGTTTTTCAATAGGGCCCAGAAATTTCAATTTTAAAATATTGGCTTAGTAAATTATACACAGTGGACCCAACTTACTCCCTTCTTAACTCCATGCCTTCTGGTAGAGCCCTCCCACATTAGCTCTGAGCTGGCTTTGGCCAACTGGATATTGGCCAAAGGGATCCAAACATGGGACCAGTAGGGATTGCCTTCTTGCTGTGTGACCCTGGCTGCCACCACCAAGTGAAGAAGGCTGGGCAACCCTGATGGGTAAGGGCATGTGACCCAGACACCTGCGTAACCCCAGACAGTCTCCTGCCCCTTGCCATCCTAGGTCACTCAGCTACAGCCAGTCTACCAGCTGACCACAGATGCATGAGCAAGCCCAGCAGAGATCAGCTGAGTTGAGCCAAATCAGAACAGCCAGCCAGTTCATAGAATTGTACTAAGTTTTAAGCCAGAACATGTTGTTATGTAATAAGAGCTGATAACAAAATTAAAATACCTTTGAAGCTAAACAAAATAGGGATCCAGTTCCTTGAAACCTGGATCAATGCAGAGATTTAGCAATGAAGATTTCCCTTGCATTGTTGCTTATAGTGAAAAAGACAATGTAAACATCTACCCAACAGGGAAGTGATTAACAAGTGCTGGCGTATTTATGTCCTGGAAAGGTATGCTGCCACTAAAAATGACAGTATGGAATTGTAGCAGCATATAGGTCTACCAACCCTTTGATTGATAGGTAATACTTTACTGCCTCCCTACTCCCACATTTCTCTTATAGAGCTGACGGGATCATACACTGTAGTGTAAAAAATATCTTGCAAAGAAGAGATTAAAAGAAAAAAAAACAGAGGAGAGTCTAGAATGTGCTAAGTTTTGCTTTTTGAGGATATAAGTACATGGTGGGGGAAAATAAATAGCTCTGCTCAAATGGTGACATGATTCCAAAGGGGAATCAAGCAAACAGTGGGATGATGGGAGATGTTTTGATAGTGAAAGCCATAGTAGCTAAGTGTCTTTTAAGCTCTACCAAGATGTTTCTAAAAACTATAAGACTTGCAAGTGTACTCCAAACACAAAGGCTGTTGGAAATTACTGGTATAGCAAAATCTCTTAATGGCATTAGAAAGATGTTGTTGTTAGGTGCTGTCGAGTCGATATCTGACTCATAGCAACCCTCATAGGGTTTTCAATGGCTGGCTGTTTCATGATTGCCTTGGGAGTGGATTGCCAGGTCCTTCTCCCATTTTTGTGGTGCTGGGAATTGAACTCGGGACCTCAGAGACTGCAGCACAGTGCTCTACCAACTGAGCTAAATCCCAGCCCATTAGAAAGATAGTTGTATGTTAAATTAAAGAAGCCAATTGTAAAACTGCATGTACAATATGTTCCCATTCTTGTTAGACAAAGATGTGCAGACATAGGAAACTAACTGGAGGGCTAACTGTGGTTATCTTTGGAAGATGGGAACGGGGTAATTCTTATTTTTCTTCCTTTTATTTATTGGTTATGTTTTCAAGATGATAAAACAATTACCTTGTGTTAAGAAATCTAATAAAAGTTATAGATTTCAGAACAGCAGGAGGCACACTCATAAGTGCATGCAATGCACAGGCACTAACTACCCTCTAGTCCAGAGTGGAGCAAGCTGTCACTGTGTTATTGCTGTTAGTACCAGCGAGTGCCCTGAAGCCCACTGCACTCATCCAGAATTTGCTTGGGGGTAGGCAGTCTCTGGAACTGAAGAATCTTCTCCCACATGAAAATGCATGGAATTCTTGCAGGCAGCTCCCCTCTCCATCCTCTTGGAAGTCAGCAGAAGCAATGTAGCATCACTCTTCACAGCCAGGGAGAAAGACGAGGCAGTTATTTCGCTGCTCTGCTCTTCCTCTCTGCAGAGCTTCTGCAAGAAGTGAGCAGTCCGGAAGAGGGACGGCTGCCACATGGAGGCAGAGAGACCCTGCTCATTAAGGGCAGCAAGTCAGAGCTCTAATGGCTCCTTCAACTCTGTCAGCTCTTGATGGCCGTATGCTTCACTAACTGTCCTTCACTACTGACTGACAGAGCACAGAAGTGTCTTTGTGTGTGACAGACTCCTTATGAATGGTGGGAAGATGCCCCAGCTAATCATCAGACTCAATTTTTAAATGCCAGATAGTCAGCTGCAGCAGAGCTCAGCTATGCTCACTTAGCCATAAACGTGACTCTGAGTGGTGGAAACAAAAGCCAAAGCAACTCTCTATTTGGAAACTGGGGAGAAAATAGCAAAATAGCAAGTCCAAGATTCAAAATAACAAGTAGTTTATTGAAGACACCAAAGAACAGTCTATTACTGTGTATAGTGAAGTGGCCAAAAGTATGAGCGGTACAAGATAATGAATTACTGACTGGGCTTCAAGATGAAAAATTGGGGATAATAAGGCCATTAGATAATCCTTTTGAACTGCATTCACTGAATGAATGGGCTGTGGAATAACTGACCCTTTTAGTAAAGGGGATTTGGGTACCAGACGCCTGAAAGGATCACTGTTATTTTGAACACCTGCTTCATGTTTACCTCTATCACTCTACATCCTTGTCCTCAGAATGAAGGTAAAAAGTATAATTTTTCCCTTTTGAAAAAATTCTGATGTATGTTACAATTAAGATATGGAGATAGGCACACTGGTGCATGTCTGTAACCCCAGCAACTTGGGAGGCTGAGACAGGAGGATCTTGAGTCCAAGGCCAGAGGCTGCCTGCATAATTTAGCAAGACCCTATCTCAAAATAAATATAAAAAAGGGGCACAGGGGAGCCAGGGATGGTGGCCCCAGAGGCTGAGGCAGGAGGATCACAAGTTTGAGGACAGAGGCAGCCTGGATAACTTAATGAGACCTTGTCTCAAAAGAGAAAGTAAAAAAGGGTGGGGGGTGCAGCTTAGTGGTAGAGCACTTGCCTAACATGTGTAAGGCCCTGGGTTCAAGCTCCCTGTACTGTGGGAAAAAAAATGAATAAAAGGAAGGAAGGAAGGAAGGAAAGAAGGAAAGAAAGAGAAAGAAGAAGAAAGAGAAAGAAAGAAAAAATGGGATTTTTCAATTATTAAGAAGAACTGATCAAAGACTGGGAATGTTCACCTGTCCCTCTTGATTGGACCTATTGAAAAGTCAATAAAACCACTTCACATTTTAAAGCTTAGCAGACAGTGTCTCACACATTTTCTCCTCTAGTGTCCTCATGTTCAGGCACTATTCACTTCTCTGTGAATTACATGCTCAGCCACAGCAGCAAATTAACAGCTCCTATTTCCCGAGTGGTGCCTGTGGGCCAGCTCTGCATGCGCTCTTGGCAGACATCATTGTTTTAATCTCCAGGAAGATCTTGGAGGTGGGTACAATCATTTCTCCATTCCTCCAGTGAGAACACTGAAGCTGAGAGAGAGTGGGCAACTTGTCTGAGATGGTGCAGTTGGTCACAGGGGGAGCAGGACTGGAGTTCACTGGATGAGCAGGCAGGAGGGGACAAGCTGCACAGGGTGCCTGGAAAGGCTGCCTTTTACGCTGTGTGCTATTAATGAAAGGACAGATGACTATCATACCTCAGAAGAGCACAACACTTCATTCATTCTGGCTTCAATAAGACAACACTTGCCTTGGTCACAGGGTTAATGCTTTAAATAGACCACTTGGGATTTTCTTAAGCAACCTGTTAAAGATGAAGGGCTCCGGTGTGCATGCTGGTACTTGAACTGGCCTTTGCAGAGAGCTTTAGTGTCTAAGGCTTAAAACAGACATCCTGCTTGGGCTCTTTATCTTAACTGGGGAAAGTGACCATTTCCCTATTGCTATCAATTCTGTTCTGAAGAAATGACTACTGTAATTCTGTACCCTTAATCTATGTAATACAAGAATGAGAAAACACACACACACACACACACACACACACACACACTACTCTCCCATGAAAGGGGCACATTATATATAGTAATTCACTTTTTATTACCATCATGATTATGAATAGCAAAGTCCACAGTTCAGTTTCCAAGCAACATAAGAGCAGATGCTTTCTATATAGGACACCTGCATGTAATGTGGTAACATGGTATTTTTTTGAATCACTGCAATCTACCAGTCTATTAAAAGGCAACCACAGTTTAAAATGGCACATTCATAACAATGCACTCTTCAAGCAATTAAAAACAATGAATTGTGGAGCCAATGGGAGATCTATGGAATAATCTGGCCATAAGTAACATCGAGTAGAAACTGTTTTCCCTTTCCATTTAAGGATCATTGAGAAGAAAAAACAAAAACAAACAAAACAAAACAAAATACCACCTGCTCTCAGTGGAAGTCAGGAGTCGCCATGTGCCACTTGGGGACTCCCTCCTCCGCAGGTGACAGGTACCTCACTCCAGCATGTGCTGGAGCACCGAGGGGTCCACTTCCACGGCCTGGAGTCCCTGCTGCAAGCTCAGGAAGGTGGCCCGCTTCCCATAGCGCTGGCGCCAGCGGACGAATGCCTCCACGACTTGAGAATGCACGTTGTGAGGGTGGTTGGCCTTACAGCGGTAGATGTCCGTCTGGGACAGGCCCAGCGACAGTACCACAGGCTCCCACTCAGGGCCCAGCCTCTGGGCCAACTGGTTAATCTGCTGGTCTGATGGGGAGGTGTTGAGGACATGCGAGGGGATCCCAGTTATCTGGTCACCTGAGGAGGAAGAGGAAGGCAAGGTGAATGGAGCAAGCAAACACCTCATGTGGGGCGCAGGTGAGAAAGTGGGGGAGCACAAATTCCTTCTAGGTGGAGGGGTGGCTATTCCTGTTCTTCTTAGGAGCTGCTTAGTACAGTGCCATGTTTCAGGGCTTAAGAAATGCTGCTTAGGATCTATGAAAATGTTCAGTGCAGAAAATAGGAAAAATTTTTAAAAAGTAGACATTCCATCAGAGAAACCCAACAACTCAGTCTGTTTCCTCTCTTATACATAGAATGTGGGCTGAGGTTTAGCTCAGTTGGTAGTTTTCTGATCTTTGTGCTCTGAAGCCCTAGGTTCAATCCTCAGCATTGCAAAAATGGGAGAAGGACCTGGCAGCCCACTCTCAAAACAATTCCCAAACCATCAGCCATTGAAAACCCTATGAATAGCAGAGAAGCGCTGACAATAGTGTTTTGCCTGTTGTATGTAGAGTTGCTACGAGTTGCACATCGACTCGACAGCACCCAACAACAACATTAGAAGAGCTGATGATTTCCATAGTTCATGCCTTTGGTCTCTAGGCAGTTGGTTGGATTGAACTGCAAAGATATTGTCAAGGATTCTTTCTGGTGTTTGTTAACACGACAATTAAAAAAAACGACTAAGGAGCAGTTGTTGTTGTTGTTAGGTGCCGTCGAGTCGGTATCTGACTCATAGTGACCCTCATAGGGTTTTCAATGGCTGAGTGCTTCGGGATTGCCTTGGGAGTGGATTCCCAGGCCCTTCTCCCATTTTTGCGGTGCTGGGAATTGAACTCTGGTCCTCAGAGACTGCAGCGCAGCGCTCTACCAACTGAGCTAAATCCCAGCCCCAAGGAGCAGTTAGAATGATAAAATATTGACTGATCAATATTTATATTAATGGCAATGGTTGTATAGATTTTATAAAAAACATGGGTGTTTTTGTACAAATACAAGCTCATTTAAAAAATTAAAGCAACAAGAAAAAATATAAAGAAGAAAAAACCATCCAATGTCCCACTATTGTGTTTATGGTTTATGAACATCATTCTGGACATCTATACACATACACTGTTATAAGGACAGGACAGGCAGACATTAATGATCTCATTTAAAATGATAATAAGAATGCTTTCCTCTAATAATGCTATTTAATTTTGTTTAAATAGTGCTTTGTTGCTATTCATACGATTTTTAATGGCTGATTGTTTTGGAAGGGGTGTGCCAGATCCTTCTCCCATTTTTTTGTGGTACTGGGGATCGAACCCAGGGCCTAGAGAGTGCAGAACAGCACTCTACGAACTGAGTTAAACCCCAGCTTGTTTAAAGTTAGCATAATAAAAAAAAGAAATAAAACTTAATGTCATTGTGACCTGCAGTTAAATAATTAAAAACATATCCACATGATTTAACAGAGAGAAAAATTATGAAAACTTAACAATGAAATGTTTTCATATTAAGGCTGCAAAATTAACACTTTACAACCCCTCTCCCTTCCCTTTCCCTCACACCTCTTGATTTTTGTTGCTTGTATTATTTTTGTCAGGTGGCTGACATGAATATGTTTCTATGACAGTAATCCACATCCTGCTTCTTGTCCCTACATTAAGACCATAGTATAATGGCTTGGATGCTCACTAGTGTTCTTTTTGTTGTTTTTGTTTCTGGTTTTCAGTTGTGGCTTTTCTACTCCTGAGTCTGTTATTTTGATTTGTGTCAACTGGTCAATTTCATCCCAAGGTGGTTTTTTTTCAAGAAATGCTCATAGTTGTGCTTTTAGGTTAAGACTGTGGGCTTACTGCCTTCACTGGAACAATAACTTCATACTTAAAAAATAATTTTATATAATTTTATATTATTTTTAATTGTGAACACTTCTGAATTGTAAACACAATTTTACATTATCTAAATAATTTTATTCCCCTTACAGGTTCACAAGTTTATATGCCTTTTCCACATTTTATGGTAGAGAAGGTTGGGTTGGAGAATTCTGATACCAGTTTGGTTATCACACATTTTGTTTAACTTGCTTTCTCTGTTTGGGGTTTAAGGTACTTTTAACTTCAGACCACAGTATATCTTGGCCATTCTAGATTTTCTTTTTCAAGTATGTGGCATGACCTTCTAACCAAAGATCAGTCCTACATTTTGGAAAAAATTTCCTGTCTTTATATCTTTGCATTCTGTTTTTGGTCCATATATTAGATAGCTCTGTCTATCCTCTATGGCTCTCTTTTTCTCTCTTATTATTTTAATCTTCTCTTTGTGATTGTCTTCTGCCTTCCCCCTATGCCATTTATTGGACTTTGAGCTATGTCTATTCAGGTTTTTTTTTTTCTGGTTCTAACCTGGTATTGTGTTTTGGTTTTCAAATTCTTGTCTCTGTCTTTTAAAAATTCTATTGTTCCTCACACCATTTAGAATAGCTACTACCAAAAAACCAGAAAGTCACAAGTGTTGGTGAGAGTATAAAATGGTGTAGCTACTATGGAAAATAGAATGGTAAGTCTTCAAAAAACAAAAAATAGAACTGGCATATGATCTAGTACATTGACTTCTGAGTAAACCCAAAAGCACTTAAAGCAGTGACTTGAAGAGATATTTTTGCAGCCATGTTTATAGTAGCATTATTCACAATAGCCAAGAGGTGAAACCAACCCAAGCATCCATTGACAGACAAATGGTTAAACAAAATATGGTAAATACATATAGTAGGATATTATTCAACCTTAAAAAGAAAGGAAATTCTGGCATGTTACACTTGCATCCAACAGGAGGATATTATGCTAAGTGAAATAAGCCATTTGTGAAAGGACAAATACTATGTGACTCTATTCATATGAGGTCTCTAGAGGAGTCAAATACATAGAGATAGAAGTAGAACAGTGGTGGTTAGGGTATGGAGGAGGGAGGCATGAGGTTAGTGTTTAATAGGTATGGAGTTTCAGTTTTGCAAGATGGAAAGTGTTTGGGGTATTAGTTGCAAAACAATATGAATATACTTAGAACTACTGAATTGCACATATTGCAGAATGCAGGGTAGAAAAAGGAGGTTTACTGAATTGTACATATTGCAGAATGCAGGGTAGAACGAGGACCAGACAGGTGCTGGTTCACTCAGAGAACCTCTGTCCAGCCAGGAATAGACAAGGAATATTGTCCACATGGAAATTTGTTGCAACAGATGACCTTTTTTATGTAGCAAATAAAATCAGAAACATATAGCTTCCAGAGATAGTGAGTTGAAAATTTGAACTGAAGAAAGTTTTTGCTTTACAATTATGATCAGCCCCTAGAAAAGTGTACATTAAGTTTTCTTTTGTACTCCTCAAGGGGTAAAGGTTGGGGGAAGACATTGCCGAAGCAGAAGACATGATCATTGCCCATAAAGAGATTGGGTGGCAACAATACTATATATGACAGGAAAATGATGTGTGAAACCTTTGGACCTGACTCTATGTGCCTCTGTGTGTAAAGATGTCTCATTGACAGGCTTGATTTGCTTAGTGGGACAGTAAGTATGTGTCAGTTATCTTTACTCTGGCATTTGTCTATGGACTTCTGCCATCTCCCAGGGGTGTGGCACTTTTTGTAGGGAATATGTGTCCCTGAAAGTATAGAAGAATCAGAGAGAAGTCTGTCTTCACTGCCAAACAGCCGGCTCACAATATCTGTTTTATTCAGCTATTTAGGAGGCTAAGGCAAGAGGATCACAAGGTTGAGGCCAGAGGCAGCCTGTGTAACTCGGCAACACACTATCTCAAAATTAAAATGAAAAAGAGTCTGCCCATGCAGGTCAGTGAAGAATGCTTGCCTACATGCACGAGATTCTGGGTTCAACCCAGTAGTACTCTTTAAAAAACAAAAAGGTCATTTAATTTCCTATCTTAAGAAAACAGAAAAAGAGCTACTTAGATGATTTTCTGAGGTTACTATACTTTTTATTCCAAACAAGAAGAATATAAGAAAAAAAAATATAGATGTCTTTCAGCTATGATTTTAGAAGTAATGATCCTAAATAAAATATTAGCTAATTGAATGTGCTAAATCTATTTAAAATAATTAACCACGAAAAAGTAGAACTTATTCCAGGTTTGCATAATTTTAAATATCATAAACTCTACCAATTAGTTCAACATATTAAAAAACAAAAGTAAAGTCATTGTTTTTATAGATATAAAAAATTTGATGATGACTAATGCCTGTCTGTGATTTAAAAAATTCTTTAAGAATCCAGAATATGAAAAAGGTAAACAAAACAACAACAACAACAATGCGCAATATGGGGAACTTTCTTGGTAAAGGTTCTAAAAGCCTTCAGTAATTATTCGATTTAGAGGAGACCTTTAAATGTATTCTCTTTAAGAATGGGAACAAGACAAGGATGCCCTCTTTCATCACTATTGTGGAATGTGGTACTGGTCATTTTAATCAATGCTAAAAAGAAAGAAGAAGAAATTAGGTTGTAAGCATCTGAAAGCAAGAGATAAAGCGATCATTATTTTTAGGTAATATGATCTAATATGTAGAAAAAGGCCAGGATTAACAGATAATCTGTTAGAACAAGAGGATGAAGAAAAATTGCCATGTACTAGATCAATTAAAAACAAACCAAAAACCTCAAAAAAACCCATATATCAACATTTTAGCAATAATCAAATACAAAATATAATGAAAAGTAAAGCAATGAGAAATATAAAGGATCTAGGAATTAAATTACTAAAGACTGTATAAGACATCAGTGGGAAAATTTTTATTAAAAGATACAAAGTAAGAGCTGAATAAAAGGAGAATCCTTTATGTGCTAGAAGGAGTGACATAACATAAAGGTGATCATTCTTGTAATGACAATTAAAATAGGACTTTGACATCATACCATGAACTGTGCCAGATTCCATGAGGATAAAGTCCCAAACATAAAAGGAAACACTATAAAGTTAGTGGAAAATAATGTAAGGAGCATCTTTATGACCTGGGGTGGGAGGTGATTTTTTAAAAAATTAATCTCCCCAAAGATGAATTGTTTTACATCAAAATTAAAGATTTTTGTTCAACGGAGACCATGATCCAACTTGACACAGCAAAATGGGAAAAGAGAATTGCTATCAGCTAAAACCAACAAAGGATTACTGTCTAGATTGTATAAGATACTCCTAAGAACCAACAGGAAAGATAAGACTCTCCATAGGAAGAAGACACAGGTGATTCAAATTAGAGGGATTGCAAAAGTAAGCATATGGAAACATGTTGAAATGTAGAAATTTAAGAAACTAAAATGGAAACAATGACAAATCACTTACATGCACAGAAATTAGATAATACCAAGTTTTGGCTGGGATGTCACAATTGTTATTGTTAGGTGCTGTCAAGTCAGATCTGACTCATAGCCACTCTATGTATAACAGAATAAAACACTACCATGCACTGTGCCATACACACAGTCTCTTTTATGTTGGAGCCTATTGTTGCAGCCATTGTGTTTCTTCTCGTTTTCAGTTACATCACATCAGCAAATGGAGGTCCCAGGGGCTTTATTCCATTCCCATCATTAAGGTCGACTTTACTTTAAGGAAGCAATTCTTCCTCAGTCATTTCTTAATGCATTCAGCCTGGGGAGGGGGGCTCATTTTCTGGCACTATATTTGATAGTGCTTCTCTGCTTTACATAGGAATGTGAACAAGAGAAACTTATTCACTGTTGGTGGGAATAAAGACTGGGCAGTCATTCTAGACGGCAAGCTGGGGGTATGAGTAAAACTGAATGTACAATATACAAACTTGTTCCTAGTTATAAGTATTCAAGAAAAATTCTGAAAAAGACTATTAGGGAGCTAGGCACTGTGGGACATGCCTGTAATCCCAGGGAGTTGGGAGGTTGAGATGGGAGGATCGCAAGTTTGAGGTCAAGAGGCAGCCTGTACAACTTAGCAAGACCCTCTCTCAAAATAAAAAATAAAGTGTGGGGACTGGTGGTGCAGCTCAGTGGCAGAGCACTTGTCTAGCATGTGTGAGACCCTGGATTCAAACCTTAGTAATGCAAACAAACAAAAAACTCCACAAGGGACATGTATAAGGTTGTTTGTGTACAAAGTTTCATTATTTGTGCTGGCAAATATACATATACCTTATAATTTAGCAATCTTGTTTTAGAATATATATATTATATATAATGTTTATTTCACTATGTATATATATATATATATATATATATATATATATATATATATACATACACACACACACACACACACATACATATATACTTTCACACATATCCATGAGAGGATCATTTATATGGTCATTTGTATGAGGTAACACTTTCGGAAGAAAGGAGGTTGAAGTAATCTAAGAGCTTATGACTGGGGGTAGAGATAAGAAAATATGAAGGGACACATAGAAATACTTGCAGAGTTAGAAAGGATGCAGAGCCAAAGATGTAAGGAAAAGAATGAGCTATATAAGAATGCAAATTAAACTCTCGTGTGTATTGAGAGATGCGGATCCACTTTCATTTTTCTGCATGTGGATGACCATGTTTCCCAGCACCATTTGTTGAAGAGGCTGTCCTTTTTCCAGTTTACTTGCTTTGCTCCTTTGTCGAAAATAAGGTGGCTATAGGTGTGTTGAGGTATATCTGGGTCTTCTATTCTGTTCCAGATGTCTTCGGGCCTATTTTTGTGCCAGGACCAAGCTGTTTTTGCAACCACTGCCTTGTAGTAAAGTTTGAAGTCAGGGATTGTGATGCCCCCTGCATTAGATTTGCAGCTTAAAAGAGTTTTGGCTATATGTGGTCTTTTGTGGTTCCATATGAATTTTTGGATCATTTTTCCTATTTCTGTAAAGTCAGTCAGTGGAATTTTAATGGGTATTGCATTAAATCTATAGATTGCTTTTGGTAGGATAGCCATTTTTACAATATTAATTCTCCCTATCCAGGAGCAGGGGAGGTCTTTCCATTTTTTAGTGTCCTCTGCTATTTCTTTCTTTAATGTTTTGAAATTTTCCTTGTACAGATCTGAAGGGTCTTTGGTTAGATTGATTCCAAGGTATTTAATTTTCTGATGGGTTATCATGAAAGGTCTCTTTCCTGAAATTTCCTTCTCTTCTTGTTTGGAATTGGTATAAAGAAAGGCTATTGATTTTTGTGTGTTAATTTTGTAGCCTGCAACTTTGCTGAAGGAGTTAATTAGATCCAGAAGTTTTTTGATTGAGGTTTTGGGGTCTTTCAAGTATAAAATCATATCATCTGCAAATAATGATAATTTGACCTCTTCCTTGCC